>JBAMBD010000631.1:0-88353 GCA_037043625.1 Drosophila melanocephala | reverse complement strand
CCCATTACATCCTTTCTTTGTTTACTGGCTACAAGTGGACTTTGTAGTCCATTAGTACTTTCCTAGTGGATTCATTGAGTTTAATACATTCTTCTGACCTACATGGTAGTTAATCATAGACACTGCATGCTCGTTTATATCTTTGAATAAATTCTTTGCATTCAGTTTGCTTTCACACAAATTCTTGACTCTCTTTAAAATTTCATTTCTTACTTTTTCAAAAGAATTTTTGGATACTGTGCCACTGAAAAAAAAAAACGAAATTTATTCAACTAGAAGCGCCTGTGCCTCTATAGGAGGAAATTTTAAACCTCCTACTGAGGTCCTGGGCACTTGGAACAAATCCTAAGCCCACTCTTTCGAGCTTCGGGCAAGCCCTTTTTTATCCATGCTGCTCCACACACGCATGTTGATCCTTTCGATCATCATCCGGCCCCACCTCCCCTTTTTTCGGGTTTTTCTTTTTATGAGTCGGCTGGCTGTGACTTTCTGATTTAAACTGTTATTAGTTTCACACACATAAGTGTGTTACTTATCCGGGCAACCACGAAAAGGTTACAGTCATCCATCTTACGGCAGATTCTGCCCAGCCCAATTGCATTAAACAATGACTTTGTCTCATTCATCATTTTTTGAAGCTCTTCATCAGATTCAGCAAGTAATTTCAAATCATCTATAAATAGAAGGTGGTTTGTAATATACATATCAGATTCGGGTTTAACACCGACTTTCTGATATTTGACACTTAGATTACGGCTCAGTGGATCCATGCATAAGACAAATAGGAGAGGTGACAGGCTGTCTCCCTGTAGAATTCCTCTCTCCAACCTTTTCTCAAGAATTGATTCTCCGTTCAATCTGACATCAACTTTCCACTTTGAGATGGTGTCTTTAAGGAAGCTTGTGATCGACTGAGGGAATTTCAGGCTCTCTATACATTTTAAAGGGAGTCATGATCAACCGAATCAAACGCCTTTTTGACATATATCTAAGCAGTTTTTAAAGGGTTGGAATGCTCTTCGTTGATAGTCCTATTTAAAAATGCTTGTTCTTTCGCTATTTGAACCATTCTTAAAAAAAAAAAACGAAATTTATTCAACTAGAAGCGCCTGTGCCTCAATAGGAGGAAAATTTAAACCTCCTACTGAGATCTTGGGCACTTGGAACAAATCCTAAGCGCACTCTTTCGAGCTTCTAGCAAGCCCTTTTTTATACATGCCGCTCCACGTGCATCCAATCATCCGGCCCCACCTCCTCTTTTTTCGGGGTTTTCTTTTTATGAGTCTGCTGGCTGCGACGTTCTGATATAAACTGCTATTAGTTTCACACACATAAGTGTGTTACTTATCCGGGCAGCCACGAAAAGGCTACACTCATCCGTCTCACGACAGATTCTGCCCAGGAACCATTCTTACAGTTCCGAGTTGGTTTTCACTCAAGAGACCTCTAAATTCAAGAATATTTTGCATTACTTGCGTAACACATTTAGTTGCGAGGTTATATAGATTCGACATACAGACTATAGGCCTGAAGTCTTATCCGTTTTGAGGTTCTCATTTGGGAATAAGGTATGTGATATCTTTGTAAAATCAATATTCTTCACATTTAAAATTTACTCAGATGCCTTTAATTATCTCATATAGATTTTCATGTCGAGGTACTAATTTCTTAATAAAGAAATTATAGACTTCATCTGGACCAGCAGTTTTCCAATTTGTAAGAAAGCTGATGATCTTCTGGAACTCTTCAAAGGAGGGGAAGTTGTTAAAATCCATACCTTCACCTCATGTTCTCTTAAATAATCATCGAATTGATCACGGCTTCTCTCAGTCTCAGACTTGATCCACATATTGGACCAATAGTTTTTGACTTCGCTAAGCAGAATCTGTCGTGAGACATATGACTGTAGCTTTTTGTGGTTGCCCAGATAAGTAGCAAACCTATGTGTGTGAAACTAATAACAGTTTATATCAGAACGTCACAGCCTCCTCACAAAAAAAAACCTCGAAAAAGGGGCCGGTGGTGTGTGTGCGGGAGCGGCATGGATAAAAAAGGGCTTGCCCGAAGCTCGAAAGAGTGGGCTTAGGATTTGTTCTGAGTGCCCAAGACCTCAGTAGGAGATTTAAAATTTACTCCTATAGAGGCACAGACGCTTCTAGTTGTTTGCTTTTTTTTTACTTTCTTTCTTTTTCTGGTTCATAGTGTTCGTTATATTCCAAACCCATCATCATAAACAAAAAGATTCTATTTTCTCTTTTTTCCCTAGAAGATAATCTGAAAAGTAACAATCTTCCATTACTGTAGAATTTATTTACAAAATTAATTCATTTAGGGAAATAATGTCTTCTCGATCTGAGCAAGTGATTATTTTCATAGATATTTGATTGTCTGTGTCCTGAGACGCATTTAAAAATTCCACTTATGTGCTCAAGATGTAGCTCTACCTTTGAAAAGTAACGGTTTCACTTTGAAAGACCTTTTTGAATGTAAAAACGATTGCATCCTGTCTGACTGCAACCAGGTCTTGATAGACAAAAATTTTAATAAATCGCATTTTTTTCTTTTTAAATATTTATTATTTGTTCTGGAAGACTTAAATTACAACAAGAAAGGAATTCACTTCCATTGTTTCTTCCGGTACAATATCTATTTTATTGTGGCAAGCTTGGATTATTTTTTACTGAGATTCAGTTTTCAGAATTTAATTAAAAAATATTCACAGTGATAAAAATGATTTGATTGATGTATTTAATTCAACACACAGTGTTGGTCTTATTGATCTAAATTAATTTAATCACCAGTTTATAACTGTATATCTTGAGTCTTGCTCATGTGTCTAATAATAAATTAGTCGGAATAGGCAGATATGTTTTTTTAATGTAAATTTAGGTAAAATCAATGTGTTTCAGCACTTTTCTGCAAGATATTCAAGCTTCACTAAGTTATATAAACATTTTTAATTTCTGAGCTATAATTGCTATTAAAATTTATTTGATTATTATTTATTCTTAATTTGAAGTTTTCATATTCATCTTCTGATGTTTCTGTTTTAATTGAAGCAAATTGTGATGAATAAGAATATTCCAGATAAGAGACTTTACACGGAATCAATCAAAAAATCATTGATAATTATTCTACTAGCTAAAAAATAATCAAAATTATATGGATATGTTTTTTAATTGAATATTTTAATTTATCAAATTAAATTTTCTGATTAAAATTATTTCCTGATTTCTAAACTTTGAATTTATCTTTACAAAAAGCGAATTAAAAAATGATTTGATCCTTCTGCTTTTCATCTATTTCGTCTTAAATAACCAAAGTCTTTCTGAATTTTTAATTGATCAAAATTTAGCACGTAAAACACAAAATTTTATTCTTTGTATAAGATCTGTTGTCAAACAATCTTTTATTCGTCATATGAAGTCTTTTAATTTGGTATTCTCGCTTACCAGTTGATTAATTATCTTGCATCAGAAATAAAATGACGAACCTTTATTTTAATTAAAACATTATTTCAACAATCATTTTGTTTCAGATTTGATATAAATTAAAAAATAATCAAAATTCTATGTGTGGAATATTTGGAATTCGCTCTAAATCATCACAAGATGAAACCTGCGATAAATTAATTTCAGGGTTGGAAAAAATGGAATATAGAGGTTATGATTCTGCTGGATTATGTATTTTGAATGGAAAATCAGTTGCCAGTTATGAAAGAGCAGTTGGACGGGTATCAAATTTGAAATCTAAAATGACAAAAAAAAATTCAAAAGGTTCTTTCATCGGTATAGCTCACACAAGATGGGCTACGCATGGAAAATCCGTGGAGGAGAACGCTCATCCGATATCTAGTGATGAATCAAACTCGTTTTTTGTTGTTCATAACGGAATTGTTTCTAATTACTTTGATCTCAAATCAATGCTTTTATCGAAAGGTTACAAGTTCACTTCTCAAACTGACACAGAAGTAGCTGCAAAACTAGCTTTGATGTATTATAACGAAGACAAAACTTTGTCCTTTCCTGAGATTATTAAGAAGGTTAAGGATTCTTGCAAAGGTGCCTTTGCATTTATTTTCATTTCAACTTTGTTCCCTGATCAGATGATCATAATAAGACAGAATGCACCTGTAATTTTAGGTATTGAAAACCCAAGTATGGAGAAATTCGAAAGAAAAGAAGGCAATTTTGTGATGTCAAATTCAAGCGATAGAAGTATTGTTGTCTCGTCTGACATCTCCACCATAATTGAGCACACCACCAATTTGATGTACCTAGAGGATGGCGATATCTGCCATATCACAAGCAAGCAAATATCAATAATTCCTGATGGAGTTGGCACTGACAGATCAATAGTTAAAACGAACACATCTCTCGACTCTGTGATCAAGGGAACCTATTCACATTTCATGCTAAAGGAAATACATGAGCAAGGAGAGTCAATCGTAAACACTATCAGGAACCGAGTTGATTTTGAAGAGAAGACAATACAACTTGACTCCATTGAAAAGAGCATTGAAGCATTGAGTAAAGCAAAAAGATATTTATTTGTAGCATGTGGTACCTCATATCACTCTTCGCATGCAACTAAAAAGATATTCAAAGAACTCACAGACACGTCAGTGGTAGTTGAAATAGCTTCTCACTTCTTGGATCACGAACCAAAGATTGACTCGAGTGACATCGTATTCTTCATCAGCCAATCAGGCGAGACATATGACAGTTTGGCTGCCCTGAGATATTGTAAGATGCGGGGTGCAAAGACAGTTGGAATTACGAACATCCCAACCAGTACACTGGCCAAGGAAGCAAGCTGTAGTTTAGACATGCGTGCAGGTATAGAGAAGGGTGTAGCGAGCACTAAGGCTTATACCAGCCAGTTCATGTCGATAATTCTCGTTGCGCTTTACATTAGCCAGTACAAGAAGACGAATGAAAAGAGAAGAAAGGAGGTCATAGGTGCAATCGAGGAGTTGCCAAGCTTAGTTAAGCAGAGCCTGAAAATAGACGTTTCTGATTTTGTAAACCAATTGGAGACCAGTGAAACCATGCTAATCATAGGCAGAGGGTACCATGCGGCCACGTGCCTAGAAGGTGCACTTAAAATCAAAGAGATTTCATATATTCATTGTGAAGGGATATACGCTGGAGAACTGAAGCACGGGCCTCTAGCCTTGGTCTCGGAAGACAAGAATATTCTCATGATAATAGCCAATGATGAATTTTATGGGAAGTCTCAAAGTGCATTCGAGCAAATACAAGCAAGGGGTGCTAAGCCTTTTGTTGTTTGTACCGAGGATATCAAAGACAACTATTCAAAGAGAATAACTGTTCCAAAGACAATCAATTGCTTGCAAGGGTTGCTCATGGTAATCCCATTCCAGATGATTTCTTATGAATTGTCACTGAGGAAAGGATTCGATCCAGATTTCCCGAGAAATTTAGCCAAGTCAGTAACTGTTGAATAAATTTTTGACGATAAACCTTTGAAAATATTCAGTGCCATTAATTTTAACTGTATTATTATTATTATTATTGAGGGGGAAAGTTGCACCGCGACCTATTTGATCTATTGTGCCCCCTTCTGAGCCTATAGCTCTTCCATCAGCCCCAACTCCCGTACGAACGTAAGGATCTTTGTTGGGTTGAGGTCTTCAATGTCTTTGCAATTCAAAACATGCATCCCTAGGATGCTGCATCTTCTTCTAGTCAGGGCGACACATTCTGCTAGGATGTGCATCGAGGATTCCTCCTCTCTCTCACAAAACCTGCAGAGATCGCTGCTATATATACCTAATTTAGTTAGGTGACTTCTTAGTCTACAGTGTCCTGTCAATAGACCGGTAAGTATCCTAAGGCTGTTCTTTCCCATGGTTATAATCTGTTTAAAACGTACAAGATTATAACCACCTAGGAGACATCTGGCTTGTCGGAGTCCTGCACCTCTGACCAGCTCTGCTGCCGTCTCTGTCTCTCCTCGTTTCTAAGTTCCAGCCGTATGGTGTGTCTCCCTATGCCACAGTACGGTTCTGGTCCTGTTAGGGGCCTTCCTGCCCCCATTCTAGCTTGCTCGTCAGCTGCCTCGTTTCCCGCTATGTCCCTGTGGCCCGGGACCCATCGCAGGGTGAGCCTGTTGTGAGTCCCGAGTAGGTCTAGCTTTGAACGAACTTCATGGACTACCTTCGATGTTATCTTAGTCCCCATTATAGCGTTCAATGCTGCTTGACTATCGGATAGGATGGATATATCCGTATTCCGATAGTTACGTTCTATGTTGAAGTCCGCACATCTACCTATCGCACACACCTCAGCCTGGAATATGCTGGTGTGCGTTCCCAGGGATTCATGGTAGAATACCCGAGGACCCACCACTCCGAGACCCGTGCCTTGATTCGTGAGTGATCCATCGGTGTACCATTTTATGGTGTGCGGTTTCATGGGATGGACTTCGTCCAGAGTTGTCCATTCCCTTTTGCTACTCATACGAACTGTGAAATTTCGCTCGAATATGTATTCGGCTATCATTTCGTCCCTAGGTTGCAGCAGCAGGGGCAGTTCGTTTGAAAGGAGTTGGGCATCTTTATGGCTTAGGATATGGTTGCCCCCAACTCCTTCTGCAGATATCCTTAGAAGCGTGGCTTTCTGCTTGAGCCTTATGATATGGTGGAGTGGTGTAAGCTCCAATAAGGCTTCAAGGGCCATTGTTGGGCAGGTGCGCATAGCTCCTGTCATACACACGCAGGCCATTCTTTGCAACTTTTGTAGTTGTTTCTTCACGGTGATCAGCCGCGCCCTGTCACCCCATGCTACCACCCCATAGGTTAACATGGGTCTGACTACCATTAGGTATAGCCATCTTAAAATCTTTGGTGATGTACCCCATGATTTACCGGCAATACTGCGACATGTATAAAGTGCCCTGGAGCACTTTAATATCGTGTTTTGCACATGGGTGCCAAAGTTAAGCCTGCTGTCAAATGTGACTCCCAGGTACTTGACCTCCCTACTCGTTTCTAGTAAGGTCCCTGAGAGCCATATTTGTCTCATCCTCTGTAGCTTATGTCGTCTGGTAAAGGGGACGATGACTGTTTTCGTGGGGTTTAGGTTGAGTCCAACCTCCATACACCAGTCATACGTTATCCTTAGCCCAGACTGAACTATGTCACAGAGTGATTCTTCAAATTTTCCTCGCGCTATGATAACAATGTCATCGGCATAACCTTGACATTGAATACCACTGTTAGCGAGTCTGTTTAGTAGTTCGTCTACTAACAGACTCCAGAGTAGCGGAGACAACACCCCTCCTTGGGGACAGCCTTTGGTAGTTAGGACTGTTACAGTGCTATCATGTAGTGACGCAGTGGCTTGCCTGGACCGCAGCAGTGCGAGTATCCATCTGCTGGTAGTATGGTCCAGTCCTCTTCTCTCGAGGGTAGCATTGATTGCATCATGTGATGTGTTATCAAAGGCGCCTTCTATATCTAAGAAGGCGCACAGTGCTACTTCCTTATTATCAATTGCCGCACTCAAAGTACGTTGCAGCTGATAAAGTGCTGTGTCCGTGGACCTGCCTACTCTGTATGCATGCTGCGTTGGGTGCAGCGGCCTTTGCTTAAGCAAAGTACTTCTGATTTTGTAGTCCACCAGCTTTTCCAACGTTTTCAGTAAAAACGATGTTAAGCTGATGGGTCTGAAGGACTTTGGGCTGGTAATGTCTTTCTTCCCTGCCTTGGGGTTGAAGACTACCCTAGCTCTCCTCCATGCGCCCGGTATGTATCCGAGGGCTAGGCTACTAACTAATGCTTTCCTAATATGGGAGAGCAGTATTTCCTGTCCCATTTGAAGGAAGGCTGGCGATATGCCGTCCATTCCAGGGGACTTATAGGGCTGGAATGTACCAATTGCCCAATTAAGTCTCCCCCTTGTGACTGTCGACTTGGCGCATGCCCAATCATCAGTTGACGGCCTGTCTCTACCTTCTCTTTCGATAGCCTCTTCCTGCAGGGGTGTGCTTCCTGGGAAGTGCGTCTCGAAGAGTAGTACTAGTTTCTGCAAATTACTGCTCGTGAAGGAGTTATCCCCACGCTTCAGTGCTAAGTTCGCATCAGGCGCTCGTTTCGCCAGTGCTCTATGGAGCCTGGCGCCTTCGCTTGTGCTGACTATGCTTTCGCAGAAGTTTCTGTAGTTCTTCCGTTTGGCCTTTCTTATCTCCTTATTGTAGGAGGTCAGGCTTTCACGGTACTGCTCCCATATTCCGTCCCTCTTTGCTTTATTGAAGAGGCGACGTGTGGTCACACGCAGCCTTTCTAGGCTGTCGTTCCACCATGGGGCATCTTTTTCCATGTGCTTCCTCCCTACTGGGCAGTTATCCTCAAATGCATTAGTTATGCACTTGTTGAGGTCACCAACAGCTCTGTCCAGCTCTAGCGGATTTCTTGGTATACCAGATAACCCGTTGGCTAGGGAGAGCCCTAAGGTCGACTTGTAGCCTTCCCAGTTGGTTTTCCTGGGGTTGCGACCTGGTATGCTACTATCCGTATTTAATTGTAGCTTAAATAGGATAGTTCTGTGATCAGACATTGATTCCTCTTGGGAAACGTGCCAATCCCTAAGGTGAGGTTTTAGGGACCGGCTAATCAGGGTGATGTCAAGCACCTCCTCCCTGATTCTAGTTACAAATGTCGGTGTAGATCCGACATTGCCTAATTCTAGATTATATTTAAATATGAAATCCGTTAGGCACTCACCCCTCAAATTGATGTCGCTGCTGCCCCATATCGTATGGTGCGCACTGGCATCGCATCCGATGAGCACTGGGATTTTCTCCCTCCTGCAGTAATCCACCAGTTTTTCTATTTCTGATGGTGGGCAGGCTCCATCTCCTGCGAAATACGCAGACACCATAGCCATAGGGACTGCGTTGCCTTTGGTCTGCACCAATATGGGAACGCAGTCTCTAGTCAGGAATTCTGAAAGGATAGTAAAGTTAATACTCTTCCTTACCATTATGCATGCTCTGGGTGCTGGATCTCTCCGATCCCAGATTACCTTCGAGTCAGCCGTGTACAGGCCTTTAATGCCATTGTGCGCCCATGGCTCCTGTACCAAGGCTAGCCCAAGGTGTTGCTTCGTAAACATCCTTGCCAAGACCGCCGAGGCGGCCTTAGCACGGTGGATGTTTACCTGAGCCAGCCCTGTGTCGGTGACTCTGACCATCTACTGTTGGGGAGGCTCCAGCTGACACGGTGATTGGGGCCTGGAGTTGCCCCCGTCACCGCTGCACGTCATTTCGACGTCAGCTGCTGCTGCATCCTGCAGCTCCTCCGCCAGCTCCTGCGAAGAACTGTGGCAGGAGCGTCTTCTGTGGTTGTGGTGTCCACATTGACATCCTCCCTGCCACTTGGCTCAGGCTGAGGCTTAGCTCCAGATCTCCTTTTAAACCGCTTACGGGGATGGTCCCGTAGCGGAAGTAGATCTGGTGCCCCATCTCCATAATGATATCCTTGGATAGCTCGTCTATCCCGATGACCAGGAGGGCTCCTCCACCCTCGTTCCTCCTGGAAATTACCTTCCATGTGTCGGTCTCGATCCTGTTCTGGGTCCTCAGCAGAACCAACAGGGATTCGGTCGACCGATCCACACTTCTGGGGCAAAACAGCGTGATGCAGTGGGGTGACGGAATGTTGTCTCCCACTTTGCATTCAAGGGGCACGCCCTTCCACGATTTTAGCCGCGACGCTGCGGTTCTCAGCCAGTCGGCTGAGGCCTCATCCAAGCACTCAATGACCAGGAAACCGACCCGGAAGTGAATGGCTGCGAATGAGACCACAACATCCCCACCAGACGCAATGACTTCGTCAATGATGGCCTCCTCCAACACAGATAAGTCTCCGCGACTGAGCATTGCCCGTGGGAAATCTACAGGCAACACGGCCACCTTTACCTTCCTTGCCATATCCGCATATGACAAGCGGGGATCGGTGGGTGCTGGCGAGCCGGGCTTCGTGGCCGCTGCACGCGATGTGCTCGGACGAAAGTCTAAGCCTGCTCCATTTTCGGCTGTACCCTTCGTCGCCCCCGGGCCGTGAGCAGCACCCTTGACCTCCGGGCACACCCTCTTGGGAGTGGCCACCGGTGGGGTCAGTGTGCTGCTACGCCTCTTGGGAGCTGACGCTGGTGCTGCAGCCGCTTCCCTGGGCTCTGTGGCCTTCTTCAGGGCTGCTTCAGGAGTGAGTCCTTGCTGGAGGTACCGAAGGTACCACTTGACCCTCGAACCGCAGAGATTCTTCCGGTTCGGGTCATCCAGCCCACCGGGTTGACCTCTCGGTGGCAGGAACTCCCCCTTCCTCTTAGGGCGCTGTGCGCCCTGCCTCGCGGCGTTCGTTGCTGGGCGTGGTGGTCGAGGTGGTCCGACCATCACTCTCCCCTGCCTCAAGGCCGGAGTTTGCTGTGCATGCGGCACTCTCCTATTTGATGCTGGAGCAGCACGGTGTGGAGGTTGGTCTACCACCCGAGGGGGTCGTTCCCCGTCTAGGGCTCGGCCCTCTAATTGTCTTGCGACAGACTCCGCAGGGAGATCCTGCGGTATTTTTGTTTTTCTCGAATTTTTCATAAATTCCCACGTGCTGCGGAGAAATGTGTGTCCGCCCGGGCAGAGATCCGCATTACCTGGGTAAGGCTAAATTAGAACAGGCGGTCGCCATTTGCCTGAGCCCACCGTTCGAGACTGGGCTAGTTTTTCGCCCGGGCCCCCAGCCAAGCTGACTCTCGGCACGGTTCGGATAACGCCTTAGTCCGGCCCGGAGTGAGATGTGGGGGATAGGATGGGGTAGGTAGTGTGAGGGGAGATAGGGGGTTGTGTGAGGCTATACTTTAAAGGCGGCAACACAAGCGCCTTGTCAGTGCGATTGACATTATCGCACCCGCTGTTTGTCCGGGACTGCTTATTTACGAGGAATCTCGTATTATTCGCAGCTAACCTCCCTGGGGGAGGCCATTCGCTATCCGCAACCCGCGACCCGCCTGGTGGCCTCAGCTCAGCCCCATCCGAACCATCCCACAAGTTCTTTAGACCAGGAATTTTAACTGTAAAATTAAAATTGATAATCTAAATTTATAGATTGACATTTAGACCAAAAATGACCTGATTTAGGAATTGGGTCTTCTTCATGGCATTATAACATTTACATGCATTCATAAAAATATAATTACTTGTCTGTTTTATTCAATGTATCGTAATACTAATTTCTTGACTCACCTTGAAAATTCATTTATAACTGAAACACTATTTATTTAATAGCTTTATTCTTTTAACTGATTTAGAACAATCTGAACAATTGGCTGATTTCTACTCGAAACTGGATAAGGCATTCTTCTGTGTTATATCAGAAACCACTTATCAGGATAAGCAGCTTCCATACATCGAAAACCTCGACGTAGCGACTTCAATATAGTCCTTATTCAACCATTCTCTGTGTTATATGAAATGGTTTTGTTCAGTTCAATCTTAATTGATGCCATTTCAATAATTCTCTTGCTATATGAAGTTTTTTTTTCTTGTCCTCATACGTATTCAAATCCTTACATTTTCAATCACCTTGGCTTCTTAAACTAAGTGTGATTTCAGTTTCCTGGACGACTTATCAAGGTTTTATAAGCAAAACTATAATAATTCAGGTCTGAGATTATTCGAGAAAATTTAAATAATGAAAGCTGAATGTACTACGAAAATTAGAAATTTATCATTCTTTCAACAAACAACAAGGATTTAAATGAGGAGTTTTTGTATGTGCAAGATGATTTTTGATCCTCTATGGAACTGATATCATAATATTCCAAGCAATCTATATTCAACTTAATCCATTTGTTTAACAAGGATACCTGTTCGCATTTTGATCTGAAGAGTTTTCTTTCTAATATCACAATGTAGCAATATGGAATTCGTGATGTCATCAGTCTTTGCTAAGGTTTTTATGTGACTATCATACTTTGTCAAATGGAATGTTTCTGATTTGACGAAACAATATTCTACTTCGTATTTGTGCTTAAGAATTCCTTGTTGTCTTGTGACAGATTTTCAGGCACAAAACGCAATATTTTATAAATGATTTGCTTTTCTTCTGTCTATTAATAAAAAAACTGCAAGACTGAAGATGCTAATCTCCTTCGTCGATTGGTTACTGAATCACTTTTATGCTTAATAAGCTCATTATCGCTAAATTCCGATTGTACCGTCGTGCATATATTACTAAAGTCGAGTGGGTGTGTGGAATCTATACTATAAGTCCCTCAAACCTTCTTATTAAAGACAAAGATGTCACCAAGGATTTTTCTCTGCCATCAGTTTTGTATTGGAGTATTTGGTCTTCTAAAATATTGGTAAGGTAAGATCTTCTTTCGAGGAGACCCAAATTAGTTAACTCAACAGGAGTCGAACTCGGATATCTAATTTTACGACGTTAGCTTCTTACCGCTGAGCTGAAAAGACTTTACAATATATTTTCTATATTCAAATATCATTTATAATGTAATTGATGAATACACAACCTTTTCAGAAACGTTAAGTTAAACAATCAAAGATGGTTGATTTGAATAGTCTCACACTGAAAGAATGACCACAAGATCTTTAATAAATGTGTCGTATGAGAATTCATCAACAAATATTCAGATTGGCATTTCATGTTATAATAATTAGAGTATCGATTTTTAATATGTAAACAAGGAATTAACGCTTAGTCATTCTTGAATACCAAGAATATGATTGGCTGGCTAGAAATAATAAAGCTGTCTTCTTACGATACAATGGTTTTAGTGTTTATTTTGAAAATAGACTTGTCTTTTGTCAACTAAAACAGAATTTATTTAATGGGAAATTTAATACTTACTCTTTGATTGACTCCGTTTCAAGTCTCTTGTCTGCAGCAGATGATTTGAGAACTAACTGCTCAAGACTCAATTGATTGTCCGCCTCTTTGATGCCGTGTCATTTCTCAAATGATCAATAAAAATAAAATAATTTCTATACAAAATTTATAATTAAAAAAGTAGGTCAAACGGATTTAGCAAATCAGGTTTAAATAGAAATAAGAGTTTTAAAGCAAAGTTTTCGTGTTAGAAATAAAATTTGATCAAATAAATAAATTTAATTAAATGATTTTGGTTCTCTGATAATAATGGCATCGGAAAGAATTGAGCTTGGCCCTTTGATTCCTTCTGGATCGTGAGGAAGCATAATCGAAACCTGGATACCTATGACACCTTGCTTACACTTAGCCACTGCCTTAGCCGATTTTATATATTCCTTGGCTGACTCACCGCTTTGGATTAAAAGACCATCAAAATACTTCACTGCCTTGGCTCTCTGACCCTTCAGTTTTCCAGCTACTCTAATCATGACACCTTGGGCACCTGCAAGCCTGGAAGACCTGATAATAGTGTTAACGGCTATCTTGTACTCCTTCATATTAGTTAAGAAAGCGAGTCTCAATTGCTCTGCATGATAAGCTGGCTCCAAAGATTTGTTAAGAATCTTCTCGAAAACAATTTCAATGGCGTTCTCAGGAACTTGCAATCTTTGAGATATCATGTTCTGAAGTTGCTTCAATTTGAATCTGTTGTCACCAATACATTCTGCTGGGTTCAACACCTTTATAGAGATCTTCATTGGACTGCTGTTATGTTTGATTGTCATACCAGCATAGATCTGAGTTTGGAAATATTTTCCGAAGAATTCGTTTAGTTCGGCATCAATTAAACCGTTTTGAATGTATTTCTTGAGAAGTTCTTCGCACATTGGGGATTCAAAATTTTCATAAAAATTTTACAAAAAATTCTCAACGCGAAAATAAAAAGAGCAAAATTTCAAAGTAATGAAAAATCCAGTAAAGAGTTTTATAACCAAAGGATACACTGTTCAGTTCAATACTGAAATTTGCATTTTCTTTGTGAATTGAAAAATTGATTTCTTTTTACGATGCCCTATGACATCATCCCAAGAAGACATTCTGTTACAACTGGATCAAGAAATAAATGAATGCCAAGAAGCTTTTGAAGAATACAATAAACAAATTAGTCAGTCACTAAAATTAATAGAAAAGTTTAGAGGAAAGGTGAGCAGAGAAAACTAAAAGAAAATTTTCTGAAAGCATGAATTTAAAGGAAACCAATCCTTCATTTTACTCAAAGCTTAATAAAATTTCCTATTCAATTCCTTTGTTAAATAAACCTGTCTTTTTTGAATTAAATACCGTTAAATTTTAAATAGTATATTTTAACTAATCAGGTTCTGTTGCACTTTCTCATTTCGAAACCACTCTTCTGTACATCTATTTTAATGTTGTATTTAGTGTATATCTCATTAAATAATGAATCGTCAACCTCGTAGAAGTTCTTCTTCCAGAAGTATGTATGAATGCATTCAATATCTCGTTTCAAATAAAACACAGCCTTCTCGTCATCTTTCTTAACACATTGTGGAAAGTCAATGACTTTTATGTCGTCATTGCTAACCATAACGTTAAATTCATTAAAATCACCATGTGCATTTCCCATGTCCCATAGGTCTTTCAAAAACTGCAGCATCCTTTGAGAAATAACCTCAGGATTTTCTACAGTTATTTTATACAATGTTTCATAGTCTTCAAGCAGCTCCATCACAACTACATGTCTGTTACAGGCATAGAACTGTGGAACTCTGCTTTTTATTTCAAGATTGTCTGAGTCATTGAATAACTTAATGAAATCTGATTCATTCCTGGCACTTTCTTTATTTGCAAGAAATAAATTTTCTTCATTTTTCAACGCTCCTTCTTGTATTTTAGTGAAGCAGTTTCGTCCAAGCCTATGAATTTTAAGACAAACGTCTTTACCTTGAAAATTTCCTAATAGAATATCACTTTCTTTACCGATCCCGAACTGTCCTCCAACCATTTTCAATCCTAGCTTCCGCAAGGAATTGATGGCTAAGCAATCATAGCCTGGTATGCTCAGTTTGCATGTTTGTCCATGTGATGTTATGAATTTTAAATTTATAAGATCAGATAGATACTCTCCAAAGTTGACTTTGACTCTCGATTTATCTTTTAACATGTGTTGTGGAACATAATGATGTGTTTTCAGAAACATCTCGGCTGCTTTTAATATATCTTTGTGTTCTGCAGTAATACCCCAAATGTTGTCTGTTGATAATTTCATTTCTAACGGAAGAAAATAAAATTTTGATAAAATTCCGTTTTTTTAAGAAAATATTTTTTTTTGAAAATGAAATTAAAGCACGTTCAATCTGTGATCGATGCTAGCATATTTTAGTAGCTATTTTCAAGAAATACATATTAAATTTCTTTTTCATAAATAAAAACCTTAAATAAATCTGGTCGTTGACAATAATAAATTTAATCAATATAAAGGGATCTTAAATAGAGACCCTTTTCAGGAATAAATTCAATCTTTTTAAAATTATTGGAGCTGGAAGGCTTTCTTCCTTTGTATCAACAAAAAAAAAAGAAAAAACTAGAAGCGCCTGTGCCTCTATAGGAGGAAAATTTAAACCTCCTACTGAGGTCCTGGGCACTCAGAACAAATCCCAAGCCCACTCTTTCGAGCTTCGGGCAAGTCCTTTTTTATCCATGCCGCTCCCGCATGTTGATCTCGCGATCATCAGGCCCCACCTCCCCTTTTTTCGGGTTTTTCTTTTTATGAGTCGGCTGGCTGTGACGTGACGTGGTGTTCTGATATAAACTGTTATTAGTTTCACACACATAAGTGTGCTACTTATCCGGGCAGCCACGAAAAGGCTACAGTCATACATCCGTCTCACGACAGATTCTGCCCAGGATCATCGGGTGTAGACAAGAGACTTGACACGGAATCCATCAAAGAGTAACTATTAGATTACCCATTAAATAAATTCTTTATTATAGACTCTAGCCCTGATTTTAGATAAATCCGTTGAGTATTTTATTAATCGTATATAGGCAAAGCTTTTAGAAATCCGTTCAAGTATTAAATATTCATCGATCACTCATACCCAAAGCAATATAGTGAAAATAAATTACATTTTTTCTACAACAAGATTAAAGAAATCAGTGTAATTTTTTTAGTAATTGAAATTTTTCATATCATAACTACTGTCATATCTGATAGATAAAAATGCCATCTTGAAAGCAATATTTGATAGTTTAAAAAATATAAATTTAAAAATTTTTAAGTTATTAAATGCATATTATGAAGATCGTTAATATACTGGTATTCATAATTCCTTGCAAACTTGTTCTAATAAGAGTGAGATTTCATGATCAAGAAGATGATTGGATTGATTCAGAGATTCTTCAAAAATTTCCGCATTACAATACCTTCTTGAAGTTTAATAGAACAAGGCCCGAAGACACAAAGGATACCAGAGAATCTGATGACTCTGAAGAAAGAATGCCTAAAATTAGAAAACTGGAAGGACTTGGTTTAATCATAGATGAAAATTATGACTTATCTCATATGAACAAGGAATGCTTTACACAATTCGTTGATTTTTGTTTCAAGGAGAATACAACATTTTCTACTCTTTACGAGCTAGACTTGCTTATCAGCAATCTATTATACTTTTATATTGGGGAAATGCATTATGATAATAATTTTTCAAAAAATCTCTCCAATTCTATTTTAAATAATGATGAATTAATAAACATGCAATGTAAAGTAGCCATATTCATGATGTTTATCCATCTTATTGACAGTTCTGGATGTTGCTTGGTAGAAGGGAATCTTTCAGAAGAACTAACGATTGATATTAAAACAGGATCATTTACTTGGCCTAATCTTACGAATTTGAAAAGTAAAAAATTACATATTAAAAATGAACTTTTTAATATCACTGGAAAATGTAAGAATATGAAAAAGCTTTTAATATTCTTGACAGTTTTTGAGATCGAAGAATTAAAAATAAGTTGTGATTGGAGATTAGACACATATGACTTTAAGATATTATGTGATTACCTTGATGGGAAAAATGAATTTTATAATAAAAATCGTATTAAGCAAAACAGCTTGACCTTACAAGAAACGAAATCAGAAAATCAGAAAATTGCAGAGAAGAGAGAAACATCAATCAATCTTGAACATGTAAATGGGTGGCTTAACAAAATAAAACTGAATAGTCTATCACTTACTGGGTTTAGAATTAATGATGACGAACTTTTCCAAATTTTTCGTGTTGCAGATAAGTTGAAAGGTGGAATAAAAGGCCTGGAAATTAATTTAGGTTTGGAGGGAACCTATGATTTTGAAAATTTTTTCAATAAGCATACTGAAATTGAAGTGCTTTCAATAAGAAATTACAAAATTTCAATAAAATGTCTGAGATGTACTTTAAAAATTTTATTATCATTGAAAATACTTAAATTCAACTGCAGAGCGCATTTGGGTGTTGATGTTTGCAATGAATTTATTAATCTAAAATCCTTGGAAACATTAGTAATTAATAGTGAAACTTCTTCACTTAGATATTCTGATGCTTTATATGGGCATGAGATTGTTTATTTGATCAAAGCCATTCCAAATATCAGAACTCTTGAAATCAAAGCCCTTCTTACTCTTAAACCTGATATCGCTACTGAGTTTAAAAGACTTTTGAATCTTGAAAATCTAAAATTGAAGGGTTTTTATCAATGCAAAGAATTTATTATTTACTTGTTCCATTCCTTGCCAAAAGTTACAGAATTGGAGATCCTTGTGGAACCGTGTGCTAATTTTGATGATTTTCATCTTAACTTTTCTTTTTCTAAGAATTTGAAAATTTTAAAAATTTTAGCCTTTAATCAGACCCCGATTCAGATATTAAAAAAAACACCAAATATTGTTGAACTTGAAACGAAAATATCATTACATACACCTGGTAAATGCTTAGTATTAAATCATGACTTTCCATATTTGTATTCACTCAAGAAATTAAAAATTCAAACTACAATTTTTGCCAGTGATAAATTATTGAATTTTTTTAAAAAAAATTCCAAACGTTGAAGAATTGGTTTTATGTTACAGTGGTGAATTTCATGAATTGCTTTCAGTCTTGTCAATTCTCAAAAAATTGAAGTCTCTAAATTTAAAATTATCAAGAATTGGTGATGCTGCTTATCAAGACAGTGTTTCAATGGTTCAAAACTTGTCGGGTTCTGAATCACGAATAGTACTCTTATCGCTTGTCGAACTAAAGCTAATTTTCTCATGTGAAGAAAAACAGTCTCCTTGTATAATGCATTTAAACAATCTTCCAGATTTTCCAAATCTGAAAACTTTAAAAATTGACAACTGTCTGCTTGACGGATCATTTTTGCATAGCTTGGCCCTAAAAGGTACAAATTTGCTTCTATTTTCAGGCACAATAGTCGGGGATTCATCAGAACTGATAGCTAGATGTTTTGAATTTAACAAAAGCATAAGAGTCTTGAAATTGAATACGATGGAGTTCAGTATTTCGTCGCATGATCGCTCTTCAATCTACCATGGCTATCATTCGGGGGAAACTCTTGCAAATCTAATTAATTCATTAAAATTTCTGAAAAAAATTAAAAATTTGCGTTTATGAAATTTCTGATGATTTCAGGATTCTTCCAAACTTTAACCTTTCTGAATTGAATATCTGTCTTAAAAATGAAAATATTTCGAAAGTGTATCCATTGATTAGGTTGGCACATTCTTTACAAACTATTTACATTCAAGACATGCTTTTTAGTTATTCAAATATTAAAAGAATAAGAAGTGAAGAGATCATAAAATCAGAGACAAAAGGTTATAACTTTAGTGAAGCTAAACTAGTTTGACTTTTTTTAATAAATTATCTGTTTTGATTGACAATTAGATAGAGATTTGAATGTCATGATATCTATCATTTTGATTGACTTGGTAGTCTTCTTTGTAAATGAATTAAATTAATAATACAGGTTGAAAAAATATAATTTTACGATTTCAAGGAGAAGACCCTTCTATTTAATTCTTATATTCAACAAAAAATGGCCTTATGCTTACACCATTGGGTTCTTTATTACACAGCTACAAAGCCTGAGAGGTATAAAATTGATAAACAATTTAATTTATTAAATAGTTTCAAGTCTGGATGAAATTAAATTGGAATAAGAAATAACTACCGCCTATATTGCGATATAATATGTACTTTATATTTATAGTGCAGAAACTTGGGTTTTCTATTAAGAGTCTAGATGAATCTTTCATTAACTCTTGTACGCTTTTTTTTCTCTAAGCGACAGTGTCAATATCAGCCCATTGGATAACAAATTTTTTTGAGAAGAGGTGTCGAACTGAAACTAATTAACAACAAATGATAGTGAGCAACTATAGCAAGAAACAGATCCAGGGCTTGGACTTTACCGGCATGACAGACTTCTTGTCCAAGAACAAAACCCAATAAAAGCAAGTGAAAGATGGCTGAAAGACTGGTTAATATGCCGAGACGGTAAATATAAAAAAAAGTATTTTATTTTCACTATATTTCTATAGCTAATGAGTGATCGGTGAAAACCTTATTGTCAAACGGGGTGCTAAAAACTCCACCCACGAGGGATGATGGAAACTTGGTCCAGGCAAGATCGGAAAAACACTCAATGTATCACTCTAAATTCGGGGCTAAGCTCAATCATACCTTGGTGGGCTTCGATAAATAGGAGCAACATATATATTCTATACCCAAAATAGAATGGCTTTGTGTCCATATATATACATACACTTTCTTAAACCACCCGGCATTTTGAAACCAAATGCTTCACAGAACTTCTATGTGTTGTAAATGGTCGAGTGTTACTTGTCTACCTTTTAACAACACACTCGTTTTACAGACAACTGCCTGGACAGAATCTGTCGTGAGACGGATGATTGTAGCCTTTTCGTGGTTGCCGGATAAGTAACACACTTATGTGTGTGAAACTAATAACAGTTTGTATCAGAACGTCACGTCACAGCAGACTCATAAAAAGAAAAACCCGAAAAAAGGGGAGGTGGGGCCGGATGGAATACATGCGTGTGTATGTGTGTGCGTGAGCGGCATGGATAAAAAAGGGCTTGCCCGAAGCTCGAAAGAGTGGGCTTAGGATTTGTTCCAAGTGCCCAGAACCTCAGTAGGAGGTTTGAAATTTCCTCCTATAGAGGCACAGGCGCTTCTAGTTGTTTCTTTTTTTTTTTTTTATGTTTTGTAGATGACAATTTACTTCCATCCGATAACTTAAGTAATATGAAGAAATTTTTTGATAGGCTAGAAAAATGGACTGGAGAAAGCTATATTGAAATTAATGCAAGTAAATGCGCTGTCATACAGTTAATGTAAATAATAAAAGACTATACCCAACAATAACAGCAACTGAAGTAATTACAGTGATCAAAATTGATAAATAATTAGGGATTGAATTAAATGAGAAATATGTTTAAAATCAATACATATTGTTTTTTAGGTACTAGTTAACCACTCTGTGCCTGATAAATCGAACATCAAGGACAAAAGGCGTGCAAACACGTTATAAAATAATGCAAACAAATACATTTAATACCAAGAGTGACATATGAAATAGATATCATCTGCTCGATATATTCAAATCTAAACTCAATGGGTGGTATCTATAACCCGTCAATATTAGTAAAGAGAGCCCGGCCTTTCCTTTCACGAGCGCGGAACATGACCAGCAGTTCGGATAAGCACTTTTTCGAGAAAAAGGGTTCTGAGTGAAACCAGTTAACCATGATTGATGGGAAGCCCATCCAACAAAAAAAATCTAAAAATAAGAGGGGAAATGGTCTCAAGCTGGCACCAAAACTAGCAGTTCATCAATTCGACATGCACCTCTAAAAAATCACCACCATTTACTCGAAATGTAAAGATTCAATTTTTTCAATAAATTTGGGCGTTTTTTACAATCGATATCGAGCATCATTCTTAGCATAAATCTTAAATCGCCCTTGATTTAAAATATCAAATACCCACTTTTTTTTATTTTGAAACATAAAAATTACATGAGAACTTCGAGAAACCCCAAACAAACAATGTTAAGGAAATGATGCAATGCTTACCAATTTTCAATGTTACTCAAATGGATTCATCTAAAGATAATGGCAAGGGTGTCAGGCCTATATTTCGGGATGCCATTCAAGGAATCTATTTACCGTTATATAAATGAAATCAATTTTTTTAATTAAATAAATTCTTTTCATATATAGTACAGTAAAGTTTAACTAGAATATTATTTTGCATCATAATGAGTGGTACATTTGAATCTTTTGAAGTTTAAATTTGCCAACTATAACAAAAATATACGTATTACTAAGAAAAGTTTAAATAACAGAGTTACCATTGTAAAGCACAAAATTGAAATTGGATATTTCAGATTGAGATCATAAATGTGAGACAACTAATTGTTAGAGTGATGGGGAAGAAATGCTAAGGATTGGTTGGGTCTTGTTAAAAATAGAAAGAAGTCTTGATCTGAAATGAGTAAAGATTTTTCAAATATTTGTTAACATGCATTGACTAAAAAGGAATTGTGAACACACAAATCATGATTAATTGTTAAAGAGGATTGGAAGTTGGCTTACAATTAATTTGTATCATCATGTTCGCGGCTAAAGCTTATTATTTATTGGGCTGTAAATAATAAACCTGTCCAAGATATTATATAAGAATCACAATTTCACGTTCCTTAGTCAACCCGAAATGACAATTAATTAATTGTTTATTTTTGTAGGAAATGGGTGGTTAGCTAACAAATAATGTTATTTGATCTTTTTGTATTCATGTTTAAATGAAATCACAGCTATGAATCATTAAATCCATGTAAGTTAATTGTTGTAAGAAATTGACCGAAATTAAACAATCAATTCACAGGATCATAAGTATGGAATTAGGAGGAAGCCGGCTGTTAAAAAAAACTGCTTTTTGAAAGCTTCTCTTATATTTTAAAGAAGTAGAATAAAATTATCACATTAGAGTCAATTAATTGTTGTTGTGTAAATGAGACAGATGGCTAGCAACTAAATGAATTAATAAAAAGATGCATACTTTGGCGAAATCTGCTAGAAGTTGAAGATCTCAAAGTAATAATTAAAGTAAGATAGCAACAGCTTTGGTAGTTACAAGATCTGGAACAAGAGTGCCAAAGTGGTGGGTATGACAACTAACATTTTGCTTGAAGTAAAGTATTAAGTCCAATCTGATAAAGATTATTCTTGATACTTATAAAAGATTACAAAGCTAGATTCTCAATGGAAAGCTACAAATACAAATGAAGTAAAACATGTCAAACGTTAAGAAATGCAGGAATGTATTCCTAACAGCAAGCTTGAATTGTAGAAGACACCAATTGATAGACTTCAAGTGAAGTCATGAAGTTGAGATGCGATGTAAATCTTCTTTGGCATTTATTTATTATCAAAATCCAATCATGAAGATAATGCATTAACTTAATATTGATTAAAATGTAGGGTGAATTATCATCAAATAGGTTGAATTAAAATAGAAACGAGACTTGGATTTAGAACTGTTGGCGTAGATAGAGCATGATATATAGAAATTTGATGCAAATAAGTCTTCATTTTTATATCATCTGTGGCATTATCGGGAAGCCAGGGAGTGAATTATTTGGTCCAAGCATGGCAGGTGATAGGTATCCAGGCAGGCTGGACACAGGTGAATAATCGAATGATAACATTTCTCCTTTAGGAGTTAGAAGACCAATGGTTCGACACACTGATAATTCTAAACAATCAAATGTCTTTGCACTTAGAGCTTTAAATTCATCCAAGAATGTTTCTTCTGGGCCTCTGATTATATTTCCTTGGAGTTTTGTCAGAGATGCAAATACATCAGAAATAATAATGTTTCCTATAGTGACGTATGTCTTTAACAATTTTTGAATATCTGCGCTGACATTTTTAATTGCATCAGCTAGGAGATCATTGATTTTCTTGGCCTTTTGAAGTTCGAGCTTGTCTATTTCTGTATTATTCGCTGCATCATAAGCAATAACATATTTCTTCATTGTTGGAACTAACCTAGTGACGGGGTCATTTATCTCATTTATGAAAGTGCTACCAGAAATAGCTAGAATAGTCGTGGAATACGCCAAATATTTAGCAAGAAGAGTGGCTGAATTTTCATTTACTATCTGTTCTATCTGGTTATGATTCGATACTATGATGTCCTGTATTCCGACTAAGAGATTATTCATCATCGTGTCAACGATGGCTAGAATGGCATTTTCGAGCTGAGCAGTATTCTTTAGGAATAAAAGTAACTGAGGATTTGATTTGGCACTGGGAATTTTATTCAAAATAGCATGCAAAGCTTCGAATACAGACTTGGAAATATTTTCAGAGGCTAAATAGAAGTTATTCAGAAGATACTCGATCTGTTTCAAATAGTCCACGGTCTTTGCATAACGGATGCAAGGCGGTGGGCAAGGGATAATCTTGGGCAGCTTCTTTGGCTTACAATCTTTTTTGGCATTCTTTTTTTCAATAAAGTTTACGCAAAGGGTACTTGAAGTTTCATCTGCTGAAAAGTCATCAGATCTTATCACGCCATCACATTTTTTTCTGAAAAGGCAAAAGACTGTTTGACTCATAAGCAATAATAGTTTGACAAACTTCATGGGTTGTGTTTTTTTCGCGTATTTATGCTTTATTATTTATGATATTTAAACAAATTTCAAATTTTATTTATTTAATAACACAAAATTTTATATTGCTCTTGATTTTATCGCTGAAATTTTATCAAAAAGCGATTTCAAAGTAAATTTATCAGGGATTTACATAAAATCGCTTAAGGTAACATTGGAACATTGAAATAAGCCGTGTTTTCATTTCTATAGTTTTAAAATACTAGTTTAAGAAATAAAAGGATAAATAAAAATTTTTAAAAAGATCAAACAAATATAAAATTGAGAAACATTTTTTCTTTTACAAATCGATAAGCAATGTTGAGATTTAATTGATGTTTTTTACTGGAAGTCATCACGCAATTATCGGGCCAGCTTGGAATCTTCGAGTTTTATGTAATTTCTTCAAGAATATTATTCATTTCTATTTCTCATCTTTTTACAAAAGCAATCCGTTCAAGGTCTTCTCAACTACAATAAAGTGGGTGTATGCCCCTACTTCGATTGCATCCGAATCTCGTTACAATGCTTTCTTTATCTAAGTAATAAAAAATCATTGATTACTAAGTTGTATTCTCCGATTTTCTCATTTTGAATTTGACTTAATGGCTAAGATTAGATATTCAAATCTCTATCCAGATTGTCTCATTGTTTTTCTTGTCAATTCTGAATAAAATCTGCTATTCAAGTTTCATTTTTGTTTCTTTCTTAAGTCTAATATCAATCAATTCAAGAAGATTTCTTGCGCTAGTACTTCTTGGGCCGGATGTGATCATTAGATTCCCAGTTAGCTTCAAACCAGATACTGGACAGAATCTGTCGTGAGACGGATGACTGTAGCCTTTTCGTGGTTGCCCAGATAAGTAACACACTTATGTGTGTGAAACCAATAACAGTTTATATCAGAACGTCACATCACAGCCCCTTCATAAAAAGAAAACCCCGAAAAAAGAGGAGGTGGGCGGATGGTATACATGCGTGTGGTGCGGCATGTATAAAAAAGTGCTTGCCCGAAGCTCGAAAGAGTGGGCTTAGGATTTATTACAAGTGCCCAAGACCTCAGTAGAAGGTTTAAAATTTCCTTCTATAGAGGCACAGGCGCTTCTAGTTGTTTCGTTTTTTTAGTGGAACAAGAGCTCCTAGTTAATAAATTTTGTTTTTTTATGAGATTGGCTATCTCTTTCTTAACACCTTGAAAATTTTTATAAGTTTTAAAAATGAGGAAGACAGCCGGCTGCAATTGTCCGTATAACAAGTTGCAGCCACTATTTAGGAGACAGAGATGTAACACTCAAGTATTTACGACACATAGTTAATATATTTCGCCGGTGATTTCAACATGCCGGATGGCTCAAGAAACAGTTTATATATGGAATGGCACAAAGCCAACCACTTTGGGTATAAAACATAACCAAGGCCACAGGGGTGTGGTGGATCTATCAGAGCCGTAGTCATGAAGGAGAGTTTTTAGTGAGTAAAAATCTCACACAACCCAGAGGGTGTCTTTTGAAGATTCTCTCTCCTTTGGCGCAAAAAAAAAAGGGTATAAAACATATGGGATGACCTAATTATCGAGCCAGATAGGGTATGATGGGGCTTGGTTCGGAATGATTCGTTGAGTGTTTTTACGTGCTTACCTGAGTTAAGTTTTCTCCATCCTTTGTGGTGGAGTCTTTAGAAGCTTTTCACCAATCATTCACTAGTTATAGAAATGTAATGAAAATAAATTCCTTGTTTTGATGAATTTTTATCATCAACAGAATTTAGAAAATGTTCATATTGAGATTGAAAGAAGAGTCAAAATGTTAAGGAATATTGACATGAATCATATGTATCTTTCTAGTTGATGAAATCGTTTTAGGAATGCCAGAATAGCTTTCTTAAGATATGAATTTAAATTTTCTTAACTTAATTGCTTTTACACGATGAATGACGGATCAGTTACTGTTAATTTTATGTATTTACTGGCGATAGGCGAGAACATTTAGGATTGGGATGTGATACAGTCAAGTCAGACTCACCAGTACAAAATTTTCAACGGGATCTTTAAAGTTGACGATAAGATTGAAAAAATCAGTGTTATTATTTTTTGTAAATTAAATTACTCATCACATGACGTCTGTCATATATTAATAATCGGAGTAATGGAAGTGACATTTGGATAGATATTTGATAAATTAAAACAACATTTATAAAAATAAAATTTTCGGGCATTCCCATGCATATTATCAAGATCGTAAATGCGCTAGTGTTCATAGTTCCTTGCAGAACTGTTCCAATAAAAGTAAGATTTGATGCTCAAGAAGATGGCAAGGTTGATTCTGAGATTCTTCAAAAATTCCCATATTACAATAATTATTTAGAGTTTAAGAGCATTAGCTCGACTCATGAAAAAAGGCCAGACAAGTCAAAAGACAGTAGAGAATCCGATGAGCGTGGAGGAGTTAATTTATCCACAGATGAAAAACATGACTTATCACATATAACCGCGAAATCTTTTTATAAATTCGTCGACTTTTGCTTCAAAAAGAATAAAACATTTTATACACTCTATGAGCTGGATGAGCTTACTAGCAATCTATCTTATTTCTATGCCGGGAAGATGCCTTTTGATAATGATTTTCTACAAAATCTCTCAAATTCTATCTTTAATAATAATGACTTAATAAATGAAATCGTTACCTCTGAATTGCACGATACATGTAAATTAGCCTTCTTTGGGATGTTTATCCATCTTGTCGCCAGCTCTGGATGTTGCTTGACAGAAGAAAACCTTTCCGAAGAGCTGACTATCGATATTGAAACAGGATCGACTACCTGGACTGATTTTAAATATTACAAAAGTAAAAAATTACATATTAAAAGTGAGCTTTTTAACATCCCCGGAAAATGTTTGAATATGAAAAAACTATTGATATTCTTGATAGTTTTTGAGATCGAAGAGTTAAAAATAAGTTGTGATTGGAGATTAGTTAATCATGACTTTAAGGTATTATATGATTACCTTTGTGGCCAAAATAAATTTGACAATAGAAATTGTATTAACCAACACAGTTCGACTTTACAGGGGTCAGAAGATTGGAAAATTGTAATTCATAGTGACATCGAAGTAGAAGAGAATACAGAAGTATCAAACTACTTTGAACAAGTAAATGAATGGCCCAACAAGATAAAATTGAATTACCTGTCTCTTACTGGGTTTGAACTTAATAGTAACGAATTAGTCAAACTTCTTAGGACTGTCAATAAGATGAAAAAAGGAATAAAGGGTATAGAAATTAATTTACGAAGGGGTGTAATCGTGGATTTTGTACCGTTTTTAACCAAGCATACAGAAATTGAAGTGCTCTCAATAGGAAATTATTACATGTCAACAGAATGTTTGAAATTTATTTTTAAAAAATTAGTCTCACTCAAAACATTTAAATTCCACACGCAAGATCGTTTAGACTTAAGTACTTATAGAAAATTTATCAATCTAAAATTGTTAGAAACTTTAGAAATAAATTGCGGAGAATATCCATTTGGAAGAGATAACGCTTTACTTGAATGTGAGTTTGACGATTTAATTGAAGCTATCCCAGGCATAAAAACACTTATGATTAAAACACGTGGACTTACTTACCATGAGACCGCTAGTGAATTCAAAAAACTTCAGAATCTAGAAGCCTTAAAACTTCAGTTCGTTATATTTCATTGTAGCAACAAAGAAGTTGTTATTTATTTGTTTGATTCCATACCCAAAGTTACAGAATTGGAGATCGCTATGGAGTCATGTGTTAGCTTTGAAGATTCTCTTATAAACGAAGATTTTTTAAGGAATTTAAGAATTTTAAAAATTTCTGGAACGTCTACCAGCCTAGATCAGTTATTAAAGAAGACACCAAATCTTGTAGAATTGTCCCTTGAGATTTATGACCAACAGTTAGAAAATTTGGACTTTCCGTATTTATCTTCACTTAAGAAGTTAAATATTCGAGGGATAATCATTTCCCTTGATAAATTATTGAATCTTTGCGAAAAGATTCCTAACGTCGAAGAATTGGGTTTGACTTACGATGGTGAATTGCTAAAACTGTTTTCAGTCCTGTCAACTCTCGAAAAATTGAAGTCTCTAGATTTGAAATACATTCATACTCCTGCTGTTGCTGCTTATCCTGGCAATGTTTCAATAGTCGAGAATCAGTTGGGTGCAGATTTACAAATAGCACTTACATCACTTGTTGAATTAAAGTTAGAGTTCTTTCTTGAGGAAGGACAGGTTCCTCATATATTCAATATTTATGATTTTCCTGATCTTCCAAATCTGAAAATTCTAATAATTAGCAACTGTCTAATTAACGAATCGTTTTTGTCGACCTTGACTCCAAAATGCACTAATTTGCTCGTATTTTCAGATATAATAGTTGGGAATCCGCCCGAACAGATAGCTAAACTATTTTCTGTCAGCAAAAACATAAGAGTTTTGAATTTTAATAGGAGTGGGTTCTATTCTTCAGAGAATGGTCCCCAAACAATCTGTTATGGCTATCATTCGATTAAAACCCTTGAAATGCTAATAAATTTTTTGAAGTTCCTGCAAAAATTAACAATTCATCTTCGTGAAATTTCTGAAGACTCCAATATTAAAATTTATCCAAACCTTAATCTTTCTAAATTAAATATTTTCCTACCACCTGATAAATGCAAGAAAATATATCCATTGATAAGAATGTCACATACATTGCAAATTATTTATATTAATGGCAAGCGTCAGTGCTATTCAAATATTAAAAGAATAAGGTTCGAAAAGATCTCAAAACACGAGAATAACAATCCATCACTTTGCCAAATTTGAGTTATTTTAATGAAATAACTATACATCTGTTTTTATTGGATTTTGATTTGTGTTGGATGAATCTGAATGTTATACATGAGAGATACCCTTTCGTTTTGGTCTGAAAATGAATAAATAAATTACAGGTGATGAAAAAATTGATTTTATGTTTAGTGGAATGTGACCCACATATTTAATTGCTTGATTCACTGGGCAAAATCGGTGGTGAGACGGATGACTGTAGCCTTTTCGTGGTTGTCAGGATAAGTAACACACTTATGTGTGTGAAACCAACAACAGATTATATCAGAACGTCACAGCCTTCTCATAAAAAGAAAACCCCGAAAAAAGGGGGGAGGTGGGACCGGTGTGTGCGGGAGCGACATGGATAAAAAAGGGCTTACCCGAAGCTCGAAAGAGTGGGCTCATGACTTGTTCCAAATGCCCAGGACCTCAGTAGGAGGTTTAGAATTTCATCCTATAGATGCACAGGCGCTTCTAGTTGTTTCGTTTTTTTTTTGAACAGAGGCATCCAAGAAAGCCGTATCATATAAAAAGTTGTTTGACAAAGCTAATCGGCCCTGTAGATTCAAGCAGCCTATAATTTACAACATCCAAATGTATTGGTTTGTTTCCATTCCAAATGCAACAAACGCCATTTAAACTCAATAAACATTATATCAAACCGCACGGGATTTCTATTTCTCCTAAAATTCGAGAGTTGTATCATTTCCCATCAAGAATTAATGGAGACTTGTGTTATAGGCAACTGATATCTTCCTTTCTTTTTTATAACTCATAAAAATTTTCACGGAGTTAAGAACCTGTAACCAAAGTCACAGGGGTATGGTGAATCTATCAGAGCCGTAGTCATTGAGAAAGGTTTTTAGTGAGTAAAAGTTTCAAAATACATATATAGGATTGGTATGAGTTATAACTTCAGATAGATGTCTTTTGAAGATTCTCTCTTCTTGGCACAAAAAAAAGAGTTAAGAAAGAGATTGCCAATCTCTTAATGAAGAAACCAAATCTCAGCAATACACAATGCGTATTATATTGCAAGACAGTATGAAAATTCTTTTCATTCTTGCCTTGGTTTAATGTCATCAGGAACTCGCTGGGCAGAATCTGTCGTGAGACGGATGACTGTAGACTTTTCGTGGTTTTCAGGATAAGTAACACATTTATGTGTGTAAAACTAATAACAGTTTATATCAGAACGTCACGTCACAGGCAGCAGACTCATAAAAAGAAAACCCCGAAAAAAGGGGGGGAGGTGGGGTCGGTGGTGTGTGCGGGAGCGACATGCATAAAAAAGGGCTTGCCCGAATCTCGAAAGAGTGGGCTTAGGATTTGTTCTAAATGCCCAGGACCTCAGTAGGAGGTTTAAAATTTCCTCCTATAGAGGCGCAGGTGCTTCTAGTTGTTTCGTTTTTTTTTCATCACGAATTCGTGAAAAATCATCATGTTAAAATAAACGTCCTTTAAATATTTTTCAGATTGATTTGAATCTATCAAATAGACTTAGTTTCCATTTCTCACCCCTCTTGATACCTGATGAACCAGAAGGACATATCTTTAAGAAAGAGTAGAGAATAAATTCAAATCATCGTTTCCGAATAAATATATCGTAAAGTGGTTAATGATTATTCACCAGCAACCAATTAGTTTATCATTTCCTCTACAATTGTCCAACATATAAGAATTTATTTAATGGGTAAATCCAATAATTATCAATTACTCTTTGATTGGTTCCGTGTCGGTTCTCTTATCTCCACCTGATGATCTAAGCACTAACTGCTCAAGACTCACATGGTTGTCCGCCTCTTCAATACTTCGTCGTCTTTCAAATGATGTAGACTCCAGAGTCTTCTTGAGTACAATAGACTGGATGTACGCTTCGACTTTACGCTCAATTCCTATCTCTTTACTATACTTGTTGTGGTATTTCGTTACCAGCCCTTTTCAGGTCACCACATATGGAATTATGTTCACTTTGCACTTGTAAATCAATGATAACTAATTTGCTATTAAATCATATTTTCAACTTGAGTTAATAGGTCAAGATTGGTGATTCCAACCTCGATAAGAGTTATTTCATTTTTCTTTTTATCATGTAAGAAGATATCTGGTCTGTCATGTTGTATTTTAATGTCAGTCTTAATTCTTGTATCTACTCGAATCTCGACCTTTTCATTTGCTACAACTTCTTGAACGGAATGAGATTTCAATTTTCTTGTCTTCTTAATTCCGAATCTTCTACACAGTGATAAATGTATGCATCTTAATACTTCATTATGCCTTCTCATGTAATCATGACCAAGCATACGATCGCATTTAGTGGCAAGATGATCTATTGTCTTTGGCGCAGCTTTGCAATGTGGGCACTTGACTTTTTCTCAAAAGAATATATTTCTATCCTGAAGGAAGCAATAAGCTCCTTCATCTCTTGGCTTCATATTTCCTTTGGTAAGCCATACTGAAGAGTCTTTAATGGAGTCAAGTTCATGATCACAGATCCTAAACAACCTTTCGTGGAGTTGTTTGCTTTTAATGTTGGTCATTAGGGATTTAATCTGGGATTCATAAAGAGATTCTTTGGTAATCTCGCCTTCTGTATTACACTTAAATTTTAAGTATTTGTCAATAGTGGAGAGATATGTCTTATTGTCTTCTTCGACCTTAATTATGGCATTACGCCTTAAGGACATATTTCTTAATTTTTCCAGGGAATTCTTCAATTGGAGGAGCATACTCTCACTCTTATGCTCAATATTGGACATTCCTCTTCCCATCATTTCTCTTGGCAAATACAGCCTTTCTTTGTTTGCTGGCTGTAAGTGAACATTATATTCCATTAGTACTTTCCTAATGGATTCATCGAGTATGACATATTCTTCCGGTTCAAGCTTTAATACTCCTACATAGTAGTTAATTTCAGACACTGCATCCTCCTTTATTGCCTTGAATAAATTCTTTGCATTCAGTTTGCTTTTACACAAATTCTTGACTGTTTTTAAAATTTCATTTCTTATTTTTTCAAAGGAATCTTTGGATATTGTGCTACTAGCTGTCTCAATAATTCCCAAGTATTTGTAGCTTTCTTTACCTTCCAAAAACGTAGCATCTGATTAACAAACTTTGCTATTGGTTGCGGGTTTGGTTTTATTCATTTCCAAGCCAATTGCTTTAAAGAACGATTTTGTCTCATTCATCATTCTTTGAAATTCTTCATCAGATATAACAAGAAATTTCAAATCATCAATTAATAAAAGGTGATTTGTAATATACATATCAGATTCGGTTTTAACACCGACTTTCTGATATTTGGCACTTAGCTTTCGGCTTAGTGGATCCATGCATAATACAAATAAGAGAGGGGACAGGCTGTCTCCCTGTAGAATTACTCTCTCCAACCTTTTCTCAAGAATAGATTCACCATTAAATCTAACATCAACTTTCCACCTTGAAATAGTGTCTTTAAGAAAGCTTGTGATCCACTCAGGGAATTTCAGGCTCATTGTCCAACATATGTTATAGTTCTTTTTTGAATGCAGACCTAATATACGATAAGATGTATTGATCTTCATTTTTACCAAAATCTTTTGCTCAAAAAAAACGATGCAGAAAAGAGACCGGATTATGCTTTGATGGAATCGAATAATTGAATATGTGGGTCTTTCCACTGAAATTATAAAATAATTTTTTTAATCATCTTTAATTCACTTTCGAAACTAAATATTAACTCAATCGAAATGGTAAATCTCATATAACATTCAAATTAATCCAACACAAATAAGTATTCAATAAAAAGAGAAATATATGGTTGTTTCATTTAGAAATTTCATTCAGACAACTCAAATTTGGCAAGGTGATGGCATTTTCTTGTACCTTATGATCTCTTCAACCCTAATTCTTTTAATATTTGAATGGCTAAGACGCGTGCCATTGATAGTAATACTTTGTAATGAATGTGACATCCTAATCAATTGATATATTTTCTTGCGTTTATCATACAGTAGGCTGATATTTAATTCAGAAAGGTTAAAGTTTGAGCGAATTTCAAGATGGGAATTATCAGGAATTTCACGAAGGTGAATTTTTAATTTCTTCAGGAACCTCAACGAATTTATTAGATTTGCAAGAGTTTTCGTCGAATGACAGCCAAAGCAGATTGTCAGGGAACTATCTCCTAAAATATAGGAATTAATCGTATTCAAATTCAAAACTCTTAAGTTTGTGTTCACTGAAAAACATTTGGCGAATCGTTCAGGGTGCTTCCCAACTATTGTACCCGAAAACACGAGTAAACTCGTGCCTTTTAGAGCCAAACTCGGCAAAAATGATTCGTTAAGTAGACAATTGTTAATTGTTAAAATTTTCAGATTTGGAAGATCTGGAAAATCATAGATGTTGAATATATGAGGAAGCCGTCTTTCCTCGCAAAAAAAAGTTAATTTTAGTTCAACAAGTGATGAGAGCGCTATCTGTAAGTGTGAACCCGACAGATTTTCGACTATTGAAACACTGTCACTAGACTCAATAATAGGACTTCGAAAGCAATTCAAATATAGAGATTTTAATTTTTTGAGAGTGGACAATGTTGAAAACAATTCGTGTAATCTACCATCATAATCTGAAACCAATTCTTCAATATTAGGAATTCTTTCGCAAAGATTCAATAATTTGTCACTGGGAAAGATTGTAGCTGAAATATTCAATTTTTTAAGTGAATATAGATACGGAAAGTCACAATCTAGTAATTGCTGACTAGAAGTCTCGAATAGTGGCTTTACATTAAGTTCAACAATATTTGGTGTCCTTTTTAATAACTGAATCAATATATAATCAGAGGAAAGGATGTTTAAAATTCTTAAGTTTTTTAAAAAGGCGTCGTTTAGAAGAGAATCTTCAAAGCTAACAGATGGCTCCACAGCGATCTCCAATTCTGTAACTTTAGGCAGGGAATTAAACAAAGAAATAATAAAGTCTTTACTTTGACTATAGCCCAGTAATTTTAGATTTTCCAATTTCCGAAGTTTTTTGAACTCAGTAGCGATATCAGGTTGATTAAGTGAATATGTTCGAACTATAAGGTTTTTGATGCCTGGGATGGTTTTAATCAAAGCAATGATATAATGCTCATCTAAAGCGTTATATCGTCCAAACGAAAAAACACCGCAGTTCATTACTAAAGTTTCCAGAGATTTTAAATTGATAAATTCGCAATAAATATCTGCGTCCAAATGAGTTTCGGAGTCGAATTTAAATGTTTTGAGTGAGACTAATTTTTTTAAAATAAATCTCAAACATTCCTCCGGCATTTCGTAATTTCCTATTGAAAGAACTTCAATTTCTGTATGCTTGGTTAAAAACGGTACAAAATCCGGGATTACCCCCCATTCCAAATTAATTTCTATACCCTTTATTCCTTTTTTCATCTTATCGGCAGTCCTAAGAAATTGGGCGAGTTCGTCACAATTAAGTTTAAACCCAGTAAGAAACAGGGAATTCAATTTTATTTTGTTGGGCCATTCATTTACTTGTTCAAAGTAGTTTGATACTTCTGCCTTCTCTTCTACCTCGGTGTCCGTATGAATTAAAATTTGTCCATCTTCTGACCCCTGTAAAATCGAACTGTCTTGATTAGTACAATTTCTATTGTCAAATTCATTTCTCTCATCAAGGTAATCATATAATACCTTAAAGTCATATTTATCTAATCTCCAATCACAACTTATTTTTAACTCTTCGATCTCAAAAACTATCAAGAATATCAATAGTTTTTTCATATTCAAACATTTTCCGGGGATGTTAAAAAGCTCACTTTTAATATGTAATTTTTTACTTTTGTAATATTTAAAATCAGTCCAGGTAGTCGATCCTGTTTCAATATCGATAGTCAGCTCTTCGGAAAGGTTTTCTTCTGTCAAGCAACATCCAGAGCTGGCGACAAGATGGATAAACATCCCGAAGAAGGCTAATTTACATGGATCTTCCAATTCAGATGTCACGATTTCATTTATTAAGTCATTATTATTAAAGATAGAATTTGAGAGATTTTGTAGAAAATCATTATCAAAAGGCATCTTCCCGGCATATAAATAAGATAGATTGCTAGTAAGCTCATCCAGCTCATAGAGTGTATAAAATGTTTTATTCTTTTTGAAGCAAAAGTCGACGAATTTATAAAAAGATTCCGCGGTTATATGTGATAAGTCATGTTTTTCATCTGTGGATAAATTAACTCCTCCACGCTCATCGGATTCTCTACTGTCTTTTGACTTGTCTGGCCTTTTTTCATGAGTCGAGCTAATGCTCTTAAACTCTAAATAATTATTGTAATATGGGAATTTTTGAAGAATCTCAGAATCAACCTTGCCATCTTCTTGAGCATCAAATCTTACTTTTATTGGAACAGTTCTGCAAGGAACTATGAACACTAGCGCATTTACGATCTTGATAATATGCATGGGAATGCCCGAAAATTTTATTTTTATAAATGTTTTCTCAATTTATCAAATATTTAACTAAATGTTGCTTCGATTACTCCGATTATTAATATATATATATCACAGACGTCATGCAATGAGTAATTTAATTTACGAAAAATAATCCAAGTTTAGACCTTGAAGAGCTCACGAATAATAATATTTATCATATTTATGATTGGTCCGAGATGACTTTAAACTAGAGCAAGAAAGGAAAGCATCTTCATACTGTCTTGCGGTATAATAAACACTTTATAGTGCTGAAACTTGGTGCTTCCATTAAGAGATTGGCAATCTCTTTCTTAACTCCTTATGAAAAATTTTTATGATTTTGAAAAATAAGGAAGACAGCAGGCTGCAGTTGTCTGTAAAATAAGTCTGCAACCACTACTTAGGAGATAGAGGTGTAATATTTACGACACATAGGAGTCCTGTGTGGCTTTTGGTTTCAAAATGCCGGGTAGTTTAAGAAAGTGTATGTATATATATATGGACACGAACCCATTCCACTTTGGGTATAAAACATATATGTTGCTCCTAGTTATCGAGGCCCACCAGGGTATGATAGGGCATATCCCTGAATTTAGAGTGATCCGTTGAGTGTTCTTCCGATCTTGCCTGGGCCAAGTTTTCTCCATCCCTCGTGGGTGGAGTTTTTAGCAACCCGTTTGACAATAAGGTTTTCACCGATCACTCATTAGCTATAGAAATATAGTGAAAATAAATTACTTTTTTTTTTTCGAAACAAATTCTTCAACGTTGGGAATTTTTTCGCAAAGATTTAATAATTTATCAACGGAAAAGATTATCCTACGAATACTTAATTTCTTAAGTGAAGATAAATACGGAAAGTCAAATTTTAGTAAACGTGGGCCAGAATTCTCAAAGAGTAGTTCCACATTAAGTTCAATAAGATTTGGTGTCCTATTTAATAACTGAACCAAGATGTAATCAGTGATATAAATGGTTAAAATTTTTAAATTCATCAAAAAGATGTCGTTTAGAAGAGAATATTCAAAGGAAATATACGGCTTCATAGCGATCTCCAATTCTGTAACATTAGGCAAAAAATCAAACAAGGAAACAATGAAGTCTTTGCTTTGATTATTGCCTTGCAATTTTAAATTTTCCAATTTCCGAAGTTTTTTGAACTCATTAGCGGTATCTGATCGAAAAAATGATGATGTTTGAACCCCAAGTGTTCTCATGCCAGGGATGGCTTCAATTAACAAAATGATTTCAGGTTCATATAAAGCCTTATCTTGTTTAAATGAAAAATCACCGAAGTTGATCACCAAAGTTTCTAAAGATTTTAGATTGATAAACTCACTATAAATATCTGAGTCCAAATAGGTTTCTGAGTAGAATTTAAATGTTTTGAGTGACACTAATTCTTTTAAAATAAATCTCAAACATTCTTCTGGCATTTCGTAATTTCCTATTGAAAGAACTTCAATCTTGGTATTCTTATTTAAAAATGGTACAAAATCCGGGATTACCCCGTTCCTAAATTAATTTACAAGCCCTTTATTCCGTCTTTCAGCCTATTTGCACTCCTAAGAAATTTAAATAATTCGTCATTATTAAGATCGAATCCAGTAAAAGACAGGGAATTCAATTTTATTTTATTGGATCATTCATTTACTTGTTCAAAGTTGTTTGATATTTCTGCATCACTATGAATTAAAATTTTCCAATATTCTGATCCCTGTAAAGTCGAACTGTCTTGATTCATACGATTTTTATTATAAAATTCATTTCTCTCATCAAGTTAATCAGATAATACCTTAAAGTCATATTTGTCTAATCTCCAATCACAACTTATTTTTAACTCTTCAATCTCAAAAACTAACAAGAATATCAACAGTTTTTCCATATTATTTCTGCATTTTCCAGGGATATTAAAAAGTTCACTTTTAATATAAAATTTTTTACTTTTGTAATTTTTAAAATAAGTCCAGGTAGTCGATCCTGCTTCAATATCGATGGTCAGCTCTTCGGAAAGGTTTTCTTCTCTCTCAACATTCAGAGCTGGCGACAAGATGAATAAACATCCCGAAAAAATAACGAAACAACTAGAAGCGCCTGTGCCTCTATAGGAAGAAATTTTAAACCTCATACTGAGGTCCCGGGCACTTGGAACAAATCCTAAGTCCACTCTTTCGAGCTTCGGGCAAGCCCTTTTTTATCAATGCCGCTCCCGCACACACCTCCCCTTTTTGGGGGATTTTTCTTTTTATGAGTCGGCGGCTGACTGTGACGTGACGTTCTGATATAAACTGTTATTAGTTTCACACACATAGGTGTGTTACTTATCCGGGCAACCACGAAAAGGCTACAGTCATCCATCTTATGACAGATTCTGCCCAGGAATCTCAGAATCAACCTAGCCATCTTCTTGATAATCAAATCTTACTTTTATTGGAACAGTTCTGCAAGGAAGTATGAACACTAGCTTATTTACTATCTTGATAATATGCATGGGAATGCCCGAAATTTTTATTTTTATAAATGTTTTCTCAATTTATCAAATATTTAACTAAATGTCGCTTCGATTACTCCGATTATTAATATATATATATATATCACAGACGTAATGCAATGAGTAATGTAATTTACAAAAAATAATCACACTGATTTTTTGAATCTTATTCTCAACTTTAAAGATCCCGTTGAAATTTTTGTACTGGTGAGTCGGACTTGACTGTATCACATCCCAAGCCTAAATGTTCTCGCCTATCGCCAGTAAATACATAAAATTAACAGTAACTGATCCGTCATTCATCGTGCAAAAGCAATTAAAATAAGAAAATTTAAATTCATATCCTAAGAAAGCTATTCTGGCATTCCTAGAACGATTTCATCAACTAGAAAGACACAGATGATTCAGGTCAATATTCCTTAACATTTTGACTCTTCTTTCAATCACAATATGAACATTTTCTAAATTCTGTTGATGATAAAAATTCATCAAAACAAGGAATTTATTTTCATTACATTTCTATAACTAGTGAATGATCGGTGAAAATCTTATTACCATACAAAAAAAAACGAAACAACTAGAAGCGCCTGTGCCTCTATAGGAGGAAAATTTAAACCTCCTACTGAGGTCCTGGGCACTTAGAACAAATCCCAAGCCCACTCTTTTGAGCTTCGGGCAAGCCCATTTTTATCCATGCCGCTCCCGCATGTTGAACCTTTCGATCATCTTCCGGCCCCACCTCCTCTTTTTTCGGAGTTTTTCTCTTTATGAGTCGGCTGGCTGTGACGTGACGTTCTGATATAAACTGTTATTAGTTTCACACACACAAGTGTTCTACTTATCTGGGCAACCACGAAAAGGCTACGATCATCCGTCTCACGACAGATTCTGCCTAGTTATTACCATACAAGTTTCTAAAGATTCCACCACAAAGGATGTAGAAAACTTAACTCAGGTAAGTACGGAAAAACACTCAACGAATCATTCCGAATTCGGGATTAAGCCTTATTATACCTTGTCAGGCTCGATAATTAGGGCATTTCATATGTTTTATACCCGAAGTGGCTAGCTTTGTGCCATTCCATATATAAACTGTTTCTTAAGCTATCTGGCATTTTGAAACCAAACTACCCGCAACACTGGACTCATATCTGTCGTAACAACTCGAGCACGAGCGTTATGCCTCTATCTTCTAAGTAGTGGGTGTAGGTTTGATTTACAGACAACTATAGCCTGCTGTTTCCTTATTTTTAAAATTTCTAAAAATTTTTACAAGGAGTTAAGAAAGAGATTTCCAATTTCTTAATGGGAGCACCAAGCTTCAGTAATATAAATAACTTCATACCACAAAACTTAATGAAGATTGTTCCCTCTATTTCTCTAGTTTAGTGTTATATTGAACGAAAATCTCGTCTAAAAATTGGAAAAAGGGGGATTGATTTCTTATGATTTTAACAAGGGCTTAATTATATCAAAAAATGTGATTATACCATGCGGCATTCTTTAATCTCAAATTTGTACCAGTAATATCTATCCCATTGTTTTAGTTAAATGAGATGTACTAAAAGTAGAAAGCGAGAAAATCTTAATATAGACGCAGCTTTGAGGCATCGAATTCCTTCTATAGGGAACCAAGAAAATACGACTTAGTTCAACACATTGGAAATCCGGCCTAAATGGAACCTCTGTAGAATATGATTATACACCTGTGCTTAATAAATATTAACACATGCGTTTTCTAAAGCATAAATAATTGTTAGAATTTCACAGCTATTTATCAAAAACAGGAAAAGTATCTTTCCAATGTATTTACGCTGCGATAAAATTTTTAAAATTGAATTTGTTTAAAGAGAAAGTTGATCAAGAGTGTAATATGCTATCGAGTGAATTGAAATATGAAAGTAACAAAATATATTGTTTAAAAATGGTTTAAAGGTAGAAGTGGTAATATAAATGGAAAATTTATCTAATAAAAGGCATTCACCAATTATCACGGGCTCGGTTGTGAAAATACTCAAGACAACAAATTGTGGCTATAAATTAAAGTCTTATTTCCTTATGAAATATTGGCTCAATATGAAACGATCTTTTTGAGCCACTCATTAAATATAACTTGCTTTTAAAGTACCACGCCAAGAGCCTCCCTTGTCTAAAGGACCCGATGATATTAGCCGACTTGATTCAAATCGTTCCAAAGCCGTGTTATTTGAAATATTTACCCTATGCTAAATTTAAAGAAAATAGGTTTTAGTCAAAAGAAATTTGAATTGAATTTTTAGGATTATCCATGGAAAAATAAATGATATGCAATGTATATTTTTACAGCATTTTTTGAAATGCAAGATGCATAATAATTTTCTGAAAGGGGGTTTGGTCTTATTTAGATATATTTAAAATTCATAGAATGCGTAAAGAAAATTAATTAAATGTAAGATAATATTTTGTGATACACACCACAGTTTCTCATCCTTTCAGATATGTATGCTCAACGATTGTTCCTTGAATAACGCAATCAGAAGTTGTTCCGGTCAGTTGTCATCAAAGAAGAGGGACTACTAAAAATGTTATTGGTTTCACAGAGATAAGTGTGTTACCTATCTGAGCAACTGCGAAAAGGCCACAATCATCTGTATAATTATTAAAGTAAATCTAAAATGTTCATAAAATTTTGTCTTAACAGATAGAATTTAGAAATTAAAAAAATAATTAAGCGATTAGACCTAGTAATGGAGAAAATGTATAAAAGTCTCATGATGTTTAAACATGGAGGCTTCCTTTTTCGTGCTTTCAATCATCATTTTGGCTTCTGAAATCAACCATTAAAATAGGAATCAAATTGTTGCCGTCAAATGTTTATATCGACTTTGTGCTTTATCAGAGTCAATGGAAATCCAGTATTCTATCATCTTATTGAATTTTGACATTTAGATTTAATATTGAGTCAGTTAGGCAAAATCTTGATTAATTCGAAATCCTACTATCCCCATTCATGAAAAATTTGTTTTATCTGAATTTGATCAAAGAGCAGCTTCATGATTCAAGTTCTGCCATCAGTGTGTTTAAAACTAGTTTGAAATCATTAGAACCGTTTAATTATGATCAAGACTTGTTCTGTGAAATAATTGAAAAGATTGAAATAAATGAACTGGAAGAGTTTTTAAGGATTCTAAAAGAGAAAAAATCAGAATTCAACGAGAAAATAATTTATAAAATCGAAAAATTAATATTTAAATATAAATTAACGCCGCAGTGTTATGAAATTATCAAGGAAATGAAGCTAAAATTTAATCTAAAGAACATATTTAAAGGAAAGGAGCCCTTGCGTCAGGTTTTTGATATTAAGGATCTGAGCCGTTTGAGTATTGGTGAAAATCACAAGGAGAATGAATATCCTGAGCCACATTACAGCCACATGGACGCAATCCAAGACGATTGCATCCAACCAGAGTTGTCCGGAGATAATAACAACCTGGTTAATCATAACCAACAGAAACAAGATTATATTATAACAAACAAGGGACTCCGTACTCTACCAGGAATTTTAAATTTTTGCATTTATTTGACAGACCTAAGTGATTTCGAATTGATTGAATGCTATTCCTATGAAATACGAAAGTCTTTTCTTAGATATTCTGCTTATCCAAGCTCCGATTATGAAATGAAAGAACTTTTAAAGATTGGAATCATTATATTTTTTATTTTAAGAAATGATATTAAAATTGATATTGGAAAAATAAAGGATCCACTAATTAAAGCCATTGTGGATAGTAACGCCAGGGTAAATGGAATCAATTATGATTTGGATCGTAGGGATTTGTTTTTGATCAATACTAAACAGATCTATAATATTTCTAATGAAGATAAAATTTTTCTAAGTTTATGCAAAAATGAAGACAAAAATTTTTGCAAATTTTGCAAGAAAATTAATAAAAATAAAACTGAAATATTCAATTTTGATTATGAAAACTATGTTGAATCTTTGATTGCAAAAAATTATTATTTTTTATTTTTTACTTTTTTAATTCATATTCCTGAATTAAGAAATGAAAAATATTACAAAGTAGTTTTGAAGTATTTTTTACAAAATCTAAATTCTGAACTTGATTTCACGGTGTTAGGTTGTTTCAAATATGAAAATGAAGTCGAAAGCATTACAATATCATTTATTAAGGCATTGAGTAATAAAATGTGCCACAAAATATTTATTAGAAACATATTGAATATATTGCCATATTATTTTACGACAAAAAAATTGGGGTTTGCTTCCTTTACTTTGATACTCAAGCTTTTCAATTACGATGAAAGCTTGGATTTAATGTTAAAGAATCTGGTTTATAGAAATATCAGATATTTCAAGGAAATTATTAATTTGATTTCCATTTACCTGATGCAAGATGATAGTAACTTAACCTATGAGGATTTGTCAACTAAATTTCAGAAGACCAATGAATTATTCGGATTTAATGTTTTAGAGAAATACATGAAATTAATATTCTTAACGGTGGATAGAAATAAGTTAAGCTCCGAGTTAATCGAGAGGAATATCAACATTTTCATAGTAAACAATATATTAGAAGGAAAGGAAGACAATCAGATAGACAGTGTAGACATATTTGTAGAAGTTTTATTTAGCAATGGGATGAATCAGATGGGACGGGTATTTAAGCCCACAGTTGGAGTGTTTATTAAGAATAATCTAAGCCATATTTTATTTAAGGTTAAGGTATTTTATAACAAGTTGATTGAAGATGCAGAATCCATACCCGGAAATGCCACTCTATGCACTGGACTATCCCATGACACACATTCCTGTGTTTTCCATTGTTTACATTTTATATTACATGACCTTAATATTTCAGTTTATTTTAATTATATTTGGTCCTACTTAGAATATTTTATTAACAAGCAGAATTGTTCTTGTTCCAAAAGCTTAATGTTTTTTATTTCTTCTCATTTGAATTCCAAGCTTTATTACTTAATTTCACCTTATTTAGATTTGAAATATGACAATATTAATGATGTACCCTTGCATGTTGAATCTAAGGTTTATCCCTTATTAAAAGCATTTTTTAATAATTCAACAAAGCCCCATTACGCAATAATCCCAGAAGAATCAGATGACTCTAACTCCACTTTGTCATCACAACTTCATTCCTCTAGTCGTTTTTTTTTCTTATAATAGTCCTTTGATTATCCTTTATTCTAAATTTAAGAGACTGTTTCCGTTTGAATCCAAATGTGATATACAATTTATTTCTTCAGTTATATTTTATTATAGGCAGAATCGTGATTTCAGGTCCAAGATTTTTGAGGTTTATGACACTTTAAGTATTCCCATTAAAAGTCTACTGGGATATTTAAAGAAGAAAACAGAAGTAACAGACCATTTGGTAAAGCATGATAATATTTATTTATATATTCTGGAGATATATTTAGTTAAGATAGATTTTGAAAGACAAGATCTTTATTCATTCACGACTCAAGAATTTCTTAAAGTGATTAAACAGCCATTGAAGAAGGAAACAGAGATATTTGTTGAGCAGTTTAGAAATACAAAATTCAACTACAGTTTTGATATAGAAGAATACAAAACAGATAGAATATTGCTATCCAGCTTTAGAAAATTCCTTGAGAGCTTGTTTTATTTGAGTTATACAAAACAGGATTGCTTGAAATACTTGATTTTATTTGATGATCCAATTCTGGAATCTGCCTTATTTTATTTAATAACTGATGAAGTCATGGAATATTTAAAGGATATTAAAACAGCGAACATCAAAATTATTCAATTTATTATAAAATTGAGTTATTTCAAAAATATTGATGATGAAATTTTGTTAGATTACGCTTACAAAGCAGAGGATTATTACCTGATTGTATATATACTCGAGAAGAATTACAAAACAACCAGGAAGGATGATGAATTACAGGTAGCATATCATATGATTGGGGATATGTGTAGAGTGCAAGGGTTTGATAGTTTAGCAGAGGCAAACCTACATTCAAGTGAAGGAGACAATAACCTGGGCGATCAAATGAATCAAGGTAATAAAAATATCCCTAATGATTGCAACCTGAAACCATGTCATGTCCATCAAACAGAGCAGTACATTCCACCTTCAAATGATGAATCAAAAATTGATAATCCGACGGCCGAGAATGGTTCACACGATAAATATTCCGATTGTTCTACTGGTGTAGGATTAAGTCCTTTGAATCTTTTTTTCAATTTTTTAATAGCAACAAATTATTCAGCTGCAAAGCAATGCTTTTTAGATTTGTCAAAATATAAAAATACAAAAATTTTAAAAATTTTGCACGAAATTTTACATGAAAAAAATGAAGACGGATTCGATATTGATTTGGAAGATTCTAACAATCCTTTAATACTTCACTGTATCACGGACTTGGAATTATTAATTACTTGCGACGATCCTATTCCTTTAATAAAACAAAGGAGAAAGATGTCTGCAGATCCAGAGGGCATTCTTCGAATTCACAAATTCATATCTAACTCTGCGAACCTGTGCGAGTTTACAAATTATGTTGATCACAGAATGGTAAAAGTTTTAAGAAAAAAGAAAGAATTTTTAAAGGCTGAAGAATTAATTGCAAAATTAATATTAAAAAATCAATTCAAAGCATGGTATCAGTTATGTCTTATTAAAATAGATCAAAAACAAACAAACGAAGCAAAGGATATGCTGAAGCGGTATCTTCGGTTGGTAACATCAGAAAAAGGTCTTTTCAAGGGTTATGCCAAGTTATTCAAAATATCGAAATCAAGCCATTTATTTAAAAGCAAGGTTCTATCCCTTGAAGATTTGTTTTATTCTTACCTTTCAACTGTACCAATTTGTAATTCAGGCAAATCTAAATCTACTGTTCATACAAGATTTGATAAATACAAAGCCATCTTTGAGTACCTGAATTCGTCCAATAATGAGTCTCTAATAAGCTCCTTTAAATATTTACAGAAAATATATTTTTTAACTGCAAAGCATTACGAAAAAACCGATGTCATAATTTCCCTGTCTTATTATTTAAAGAGCTTTAATTCAAATTATGAAGCTATTCCAAGATTCTTTCATCTTCTTCCTGATATTTCTAAAATATACTACAAAACAGTGGAAGAAATGATCCAATTCATCATTTACCATCACATTACTCACCTGATACCTTATTTTAATCAAATCAGCAACAAATTGGATCCCTTTTCCAAAAAAGTTGTAAAATCCCTTCTGGAGAAGAAGCCGTTTGAAACCTTTTGGAATTCTTTAATTTTATTTAATTCTAAGAAGCTTGAAAATAAAGAACGAATGGATGAAATTATTAATTCCTTGAATTTTGATAACAGAATAGTTTTTAAAAATATTGTAACTTTTTCAGAAAAACTAACTAACATTGCTAAAAGTATTTTAAAAACCCCGACCTTGAGTGATTTCCCAGATTTGATTGAATTCATAAAGGAACAACCTTCTATAAATATTCCTAGCCAACTAACGGTCATAAACAATATCAAAAACGAAATTCATGTCTTTCATTCTCTCCAAATGCCGAAAAAAATCACCATGATCGGCGAAGATGGTGTTGAATACCCTATGATAGTCAAATATAAAGACGATCTGAGGAAAGACTCAAGGTTTATGGATTTGAACTGCCTTCTAAACAAGTTATTTAAACAATCATATTATATAAGAAGATATAATATTATACCCTTTACTCACGATTCAGGTATTATTGAATTCCTACCCAATTTGACTAATTTGAAAGAGATCGTAACAAGATATCACGACATAATGGAAGGCGTTTATAGATTCAGAAAATACAAGAAAATTGGAGGAAACAATATGAAAGCTATGTGCGAAACCTACTACCCTATTTTCAACAGATATTTAACAGAGAAGTTTAGGGAACCATATGTCTTTTATAAGAGTAGAGAAAGGTATATAAAAACATATGCTATCATGTGCATTGTTGGATGGTTTATGGGGTTGGGTGATAGACACACCGAGAATATCCATTTTGATGATACGGGTGATACAGTGCATGTGGATTTGAATTGTATTTTCGAGAAAGGTAAGACCCTAGAAATTCCAGAAACAGTACCGTTTAGACTTACTCAAAATATTGTGGATGGATTTGGCAGATTGGGCGTAGAGGGTACCTTCAAAGTAACCATGAAGTATGTTTTGAACCTATTGAAGGAAAATAAAGATGCAGTTCAGGCGAATTTGCTTTCATTTGTTTTTGATCCAATTTTTGAGTGGGCTAGAAAGAAAAACGAATGTACAAGGATAATGGAAGCGATTGATCACAAATTTGATTTTTTAGATGAAGAAGAGAAGATCGAGGAATTAATTGAAGAGGCTACAGACATCAATAATTTAGGTTCAATTTATATTGGATGGATGTCCGTTATTTAATATCAGCAAATTAATTTAACTATGACTTAGCTTTGTGGTTTAATACGGATTTCATCTGTCTTAGTGGGGCTTAGCTCTATTTAAAGATCGATTCTACAGCCCTTTATAATAAAATCATTCTACAAAATTAATTTATTTTCTTAACACTTCCATTAGTAATGCATTCTTGGTAAAAGGCTTTTTATCAAACTTGACAATTTAGCCAAACTCTTATTATTTCTCAATCTTAAATTATACATGAACCTCCAGTAAATCATCCATTCACCTTTGATAGACTCGGACAAATGTAAAAAAAACGAAACAACTAGATGTGCCTGTGACTCTATAGGAAAAAAATTTAAACCTCCTACTGAGGTCCTAGGCACTTAGAACAAATCCTAAGCCCACTCTTTCGAGCTTCTTCCAAGCCCTTTTTTATCCATGCCGTTCCCGCATGTTGATCCTTTCGATCATCATCCGGCCCCACCTCCTCTTTTTTCGGGTTTTTCTTTTTATGAGTCGGCTGGCTGGCTGTGACGTTCTGGTATAAACTGTTATTAGTTTTACACACATCTGCGTGTTACTTCCACGGGCAATCACGAAAAGGTTACAGTCATCTCTCTCACGACAGACTCTGCCAATCTGATTCTTTAAAAATTATGCATAAAAAAAATCTCGTGGGATATTAACTTTATCAGACTTGAAAAGAAAGGGTTTATTTTTTTAAAAGGGCTTTCAATTCAAAATAATCCTAATATATTCGAAATTTTGCATAAAACATAAATAAAGGCATGAAAAAATGTTATTTTTGTATTTGGATCGAAAGGACATTAAATAAGAGCAAGAAACCAAACCACCATCGTGATGTCTTGCAATATACTAGCCTCCTTTTAATATAGAAGCTTTGGTTTTGTATTAAGAGTCTGAGTTAGCTCTTTCTTAACTTCTTGAAATTTTTTATATATTTTAAAAATAAGGAAGACAACAAATTCTATTAAAAGTTGTCAAAACCGACTTAGAGAGCCAAGCCGTAAGCACAACCTCGAGAATTCACTGCACCCATTAGTCCTGTGAGTAATATGATTCCTATTTTAAAAATATTGATATATAGGCATAATACCATTTAACTTTGGATATAAAACATAAGCTTGCTTCTAATAATTTAAGGGTGATAAGGCTTGCCCAGAGATGTTGTCAGTTTTCCAGATCGTCCTTGGCCTGGTAGAGTTTTAGAAATCCGTTTGACAATAAGGTTTTCACTGATCACTCACTAGCTATAGCAATATAATGAAAATAAAGTACTTTTGTATTTCTTTTTTCTCATAGAAACAGAGCAATACATTTAAATTGATTACATTGATAAAATTTAGATCGATCTTAAAGCTCTGGCTTGAAATTGCTGGCTCTGTTAAATATGCAGTCTGCATAGTTGCTTATGTAATGTCACGATAGCAGTTACATTTAGATCAGAAAAGAACAAGTTGATTTCTCTACTAATTGTGTCTCAATAATATCGTATAGATCTTCATCTTAGATATTTTATTGATTTTAAATAAATACGAATAAATTAGATTAAAATTTTGCAGAACTCTGACACTGAATAATAAGAATATAATCCAGCTCTTAATTTTCTGCTTCTTTTGAGGTATATGACTGATCATTCGCTATGAAGCTATGACTTAAAAATACCAGGGGATAAGTTTTTATAAAATTTTTAAAGAAATTCCAGATCGGCTAACAAATTATTCAGAGATTTGGAATAAATTAATCCAAGTCAAAGACTGTATTTATAGAACAGGTGAGATGACTTTGATGGATAGATGAAGGAATAATGTATTTATAATGGTTGTTCTGTTAAGGAGAATCGACAATTCCTTTTGGTAGAACTTCTAAAATTAGATTCACAAAATCCACTAATCAAAGAAAAAGATTGACAATGTTAATCCAAAATATTTCATCATAGTGAAATTTGTTTAATAAAAGGCTTGAAATTATTTATATTGAATTGAATATTCTCATTTTGTTTCATATATTTGTGCACCCTTAATTACATTTACTATTATTCTTTATTGTAAAACTTTTTGAAAATGTAATTTTTATTAATTATAAATACCGTTAAGAAAATAAAGCTAATAAATTATTCTAAAATCTCTTGAATCCCTTAAAAATTCATTTTATAATTGCATTTTTATTTATATATAATTCGAATTAAACAATCTGTTTGTAGATTTTTCAGTTTATAACTGTTAGACTCTTTAAATCAATAAAATATGCTAGGTTAGCTAATTTATCATGACCATGATAATCTGAAATTTAACTGAGTATTATATTTCCTTGAAAAAAAATTCAAAATGCTTTTTAATAGTATTTGTAATTTAATAAATGCCATACAAGTAGCCATTTACCGAAATTAACACATCTTTGTTGAATTAAATGTGATTTTGTCTCTCAATCTTCATATTTCTCTTTCCATTTGATCTTTTTCAAATCTGATCTATTTTTTCTACCCCATGTCTAAGGAATTGAAGAAGGATTCTCCTTTCGAAAAACTGGTTGTTAAATATTCCAAGACTCCAATAAAGTCAGATATATATTCACTGAATGTGATTAAAATAAGCCTCGATGATCTCTTAAGGGAGTGTATGAATTGCCTTGGTTTTAAAACAAATTTCCTGCATGTTGATATCCAAAATGGAATTGGTCTTGTTTCTTTAGTTCTTGGTATTTTAACAGCTTGTTTGAGTGTCTATTTCAAATTCAGTGATGTAAAAGTTTATATTGCAATTTGCGTGTTTTCATATTTTATTTTGGGTGGCTTGTCTGCTTTTTTAACATATTTGTATGGAAAAAAACTGTTATTTGAAGGTCTTGAAATTAGAACAGAAATTAAAAATTGTTGGAAATGTCGTGGAATATATGAAGAGTTAAACGCAGTTTCTGATTATGGATTATCTTTATTATGCGCGAGTGCGTCTTTACTTGTTGAAGAATTGAGAGCAACATTTGAACTTAGGAAAATACAACGCAGAAAGCAAGAAAGACAATTCATGTGTGACCAGAGCTTCGATACTAATCGATATAGCGATACTTAAGTATTAATCGTTGCTGTGATATTCAAACATATTTCAACACTCTCTCTCAATGATTACATACTTAACTACATACCAAGATTAATAACAATTCATTTCATAAGTACATTTCACATGTTTGTTCTTTTGTAAATTCTTGGTTAATATATCAGACATCATATCGCTTGTACATACATATTCAATTTCTATCTCGTTGTTAGCATACAACTCTCGAACATGGTGGTACTTAATATCAATATGTTTGCTACGATTATGCAACGTTGGATTCTTAGCTAGACATTGTGCGCTTTGATTGTCGCAGTATAATAAGACAGATTTAGTTTCTTTAAGCCCCATCTCATGTAACAATTTTTTGAGATACATTGCCTCTCTCGCCGCAGTTGATAATGCAATGTACTCAGCTTCAGTACTGCTCAAAGATACCAGACTTTGCTTCTTAGACTCCCACGAAATCGCGCCTCCTGCTCCAATGAAGACGAATCCACTATACGACTTACGGTCTGCAGTATCATTTGCCCAATCCGCGTCGACATAGCCATGTAACGGTTTTCCCGTAGACTGATAATGAAGTTTCAGATTAGCTGTTCCTTTGAGGTACCTTAGCACACGCTTAGCTGCAACTTCGTGTTCCTTGTGAGGATTTGAGTTCCTTTGCGCCAGTTTTGCCACAGAGTGTAATATATCTGGCCTTGTTGTTATGGCCAAATACATTAAAGAGCCTATTAATGACTGATACCTTTTCTCGTTAATAGCCTCGCAGTTGTTATCATCGCACTTGACTTGATGACCGGCTTCCAGTGGTGTAGCAACAGCCTTACACATTGACATGCCCCAAGCATGTAGCACGTTTTCCACGTACTGCTTGTGACCGATAGTTATGTTGCCAGTTTCTCCATCGCGTTCTACTTCTATTCCTAAGAAGTGACTGAGCTGGCCTCCATCAACTACATCGAACTCATTGGCGATTGACAGTTTGACGCTCAACAGGTCATCTTTAGTTGAGCTGGCAATTAAAAGATCATCTACATAAACCGCAATGATATTAATTTTACCTTGCCCATTGCGTACATAAACGCATGGCTCGCTGACGCATGGATTAAATCCATGTTTTCTGAGTACTGCATCCAGTGTGGCATTCCATTCTCTGCCACTTTGCTTTAGCCCATACAGAGATTTATTTAGCTTCAAAACTTTGTTAGGACATTTGTCACTAACAAATCCATCCGGCTGCCTCATGTATACTTTTTCGGAAAGCTCGCTGTTCAAGTAGGCAGTCGACACGTCCATTTGATGCAGGAATAACTTATATTCTACCGCCAGCGCCATTATCATTCTCACAGACGAGTACCTTACGACTGGTGAGAAAGTTTCAAAGTAGTCGACGCCATATTGCTGCGCACAGCCTTTAGCTACTAATCTTGACTTGAAGCGCTCCACGTAGCCGTCTTTGCCAATTTTTACCCCGAATACCCATTTACAGCCTATGGCTCTCTTGCCCTCTGGCAAATCTACAAGTTCCCAGGTATTATTTGCTTCAAGTGCTTGAATTTCCTTCTGTATTGATGCTAACCATTCTCTACTCATTTTTGAATTAATAGCATCACCTACACTTGCGGGGATTGGCACATCCTCTGCTCTTAACATATTAAGAGTATTAAATACCTTCCTGGGACGGCCCGGCTTACCAGTCCTTAACTTTTGTGGACGACCTGGTCCTCGAACTTCACATAATTCGGGTGACTCCACTTCATTGCTTTGCGCACTGTCTTCGGTCTCGTTACCTTCATTACTTTGATTGTGTGACTCAATACCTGCTTCTGCCAGCATTTCTTCATTGCCGCATTCTACACTGGCTGTTTGAGCCTGCTGATTTGGTAGCACACATTCATCAAATAACGCTATATCTCTGCTGTCCCTCACAGATTCTACAAGATCCTTTTCCAAGAATATAACATCTCTGCTTTCAATCACCTTTTCGGATTCTGGACAATACAGCCGATACGCTTTTGCTGTTAACGAATAACCTATCATTACATACTCGCTACCCTTTGGCCTGAACTTTTTTTTGTGCCACTTATTGAGTGCAATCACCTTTGAGCCGAATATTCTTAAATGTGACACGGTTGGCTTTTTACCGGTCCACATCTCATAGGGCGTCTTGTCTATCAACGTTTTTGTCTCCGACCTATTGCGCAAATAGGCAGCAGTCTGTACTGCCTCTCCCCATAGGGTCTCTTTCGCACCAGAATATATCAACATACTCCTGGCCATCTCAACTAGCGTGCGATTTGCGCGTTCTGCAACGCCGTTCTGTTGCGGGGTATACGGTACCGTCAGCTCTCTTTTTATGCCGTTTTCCGATAAGAATTTATTGAATTCACGACCAACGTACTCACGACCGTTATCGCTACGGATTGCTTTTAGCTTTTTACCGCACTGTCTTTCGGCTAACACTACAAAGTGTTTAAACGCATTTAGTATTTGGTCCCGCGACTTCAAGAAATACACAAAAATATAACGCGAATAATCATCAATAAATGTCGCAAAGTACCGTGCCCCTCCGGCAGATGTCGTATTGATTGGTCCACATATGTCTGTATGCACAAGACTTAACACTTCTTTTGCGCGACTCTCAGATGCCCTTGGAAACGATCCAACGCATATTTTGCTTTTCGCACAAGTTTCGCACACATCGCCTTTCAAGTCCATGTTTTTCTTGATCGATTTCAAACCGTGCACGATCTCATTCCTTGCCATTTTGTTTAAACTTGCCATATTTAGATGACCAAGACGATTATGCCATTTCCATAATTCACTGCAACTTGCATTTGAGTACATACATTTTTCCATTTTCACATCAATCGTAAATAGGTCACTACACTTAGTAGCCTGCAGTATTGTCACATTTTGAGTGTCTTTTATTGTGGCTCTCTCTCTCTCAAACACCACTTTATACCCTTTTGCCACGGCTTTTGAAACAGATATAAAGTTTGTTTGTAATTCTGTAACGTACAAAACGTTTTTTAGTTCGATGCAAAAATGTCCCGAATTTACACACACAGTACCAATGCCGTCGGCTCTTATGCAATTTTCGCCCGCGAGAAGAATTTTTTCATTGTGCTCTTTAAAGTCAACAAACCACGATTTATCACAACACATGTGAGCAGTGGCGCCACTGTCCAGACACCACATCGATTTTGTCACTTTACTGTTACTCTGCACACTCGCGAGTATAGCGAACGATCGTTTTGGGTCGTTGCTTTTTTCCTTTCCTTTGTCATTTATTCTTTCTTTGCACTGCGCAATAAAATGACCTTCACGGCCGTATCTATAACACTTTTTGGCATGCATAGTACCGTTATTTTCATGCACTTTTTTGCTTGCTCTGTTTTTTGTACGCGACTCAAACGCTTGCTGTACACTATTGTGGGCTTCTTCGTTGCATATTTTTTGTCTCTCTCCTTCTTCAATGATTTTGATTTTAAGGTCAGACATTAATGGCAACTGTTCTCGCGTTTCGATCGCGACGATAAAATTTTCAAAACTTTTTCCAAGTCCCGACAGCAACAAAATTGTCAAAATGTCTTCAGAAATTTCCATATCAATTTCCTTTAGCTTGTCCACTATATCGGAAAACTCATTTATGTAGTTTTGCACAGCCGAATTCTCTGACAAGCTTAACCAAGGCAATTTTCGAAACAACGTAATTTTTCTGGCAGGTCCACGCGGCTGATACACACCGGCGAGCTTATCCCAAGCTTCTTTTGCCGAAACACAGTTCTTAATGAAACTTATCTGTGACGCTTTTGAACCCAGCAGTATACTTGCTAATGCCTTTTCGTCACGCGTATCAAACTCAGCTTTTTCAGCCGAAGTTGCACTCTCCGATTTCACAATTCTTCCGCTAACAATTGGCCATAAGTCATTATGCACCAGCACACTTTTCATATGCACCGACCACACCGCATAGTTTTCGCCATCCAACTTTTCGATGGCATATAATCCTTGTCCACTCATCTTTATTATATTATTATTTTAGCACACAGCAATTAAAAATAACAAACACTACTCTTCATGGCCCTGGGCCCATAACCTGTTGGAAATGTCGTAGAATATATGAAGAGTTAAACGCAGTTTCTGATTATGGATTATCTTTATTATGCGCGAGTGCGTCTTTACTTGTTGAAGAATTGAGAGCAACATTTGAACTTAGGAAAATACAACGCAGAAAGCAAGAAAGACAATTCATGTGTGACCAGAGCTTCGATACTAATCGATATAGCGATACTTAAGTATTAATCGTTGCTGTGATATTCAAACATATTTCAACACTCTCTCTCAATGCAGCTGATTTAAAATGTTAAAGTCACATGGAATTCGTGGTATTTATTTAAATGGAAGCAATCTCTCTTCGATTTAATCTACAGCAAAAATCTGGGCCTTTTTCATACTGAAAACTCATGGAGAATTCAAAACTAAAAAGGATGTTATGAAATACAGCAATGGATGCGGAATGAGTTTATCCCAATTAAATTTTAAGGTTATTTGAATTGAACTTCAAATGGTCGAATGTTTGGTTTTGAGTTGATTAGTAATTGTATTCTATTCTTCCTCATTTTATATCCTTTGTATTCAAATTCATGCTCTTCGGCGGTTATTGGTGTGTCAACTGGCACCTCCAGAGACGATTCTTCAAGGTTTGGAGTTTTTTCTTCGCTACTAGATCCATCTGATGTACTGCTGAAAATATTGCACTCGCCCACTTGGACCGGATCATCATCCAAACCGTCATTTAGCTTGGAAATATCAATACATGAATATCCAACTTGAACATCATACCCTATTTTCAAGAAGCATTCTCGTTTATACTTGCCCTCTATTACAAATTCAGAAGGTTTGAAAAGATTTTTAATGGGAATTTTGGTCAAATCTATACCTTTGGCTTCTATGTTAAATCTATGGAATCCAGGGCTTATATTGCTTTTGAAGTCGTAAGCCACCTGCTGTCCATGCCTAAATTCGTCATCCCCACCATAGAAATAAGTAACTGAAAATTTGATCTTACCATTTATTAAAACCTTGCTCTCGAAGTTCAACGCAAATCTAAATCTGTCTAAGGGACTGTATATTTTAGCCGTATTCACCGAAACCTCCTTTAGTATGAAATCAGACATTTTTGTTTTAGAATTTTCCGTAATAAATACAAAATATTCTCGATTTACTAATGTCAAATGGTTTTAAGCCTAGTTTCAATTGGCAGATTCAATTAATAATTTTCTCGTTCAGATAAAATTTACACCAAGTAAATGTGAAACATTTTTCAATTAATAAAATAATTGGTTAGACAAGCAAAATTTATATGAAGAATTTATTCAATGGACAATCTAATATTTACTCTTTGATTAATTCTGTGTCAAGTTTCTTATCTACACCCGTTGATCTGTGCAATAACTGCCCAAGACTCACATGATTGTTCGCCTCTTCAATACTTCGTCGTCTTTCAAATGAAATAGACCCCAGAGTCTTCTTGAGTACAATAGACTGGATGCACGCTTCGACTTTAGACTCAATTCCTATCCTTTACTATACTTGTTGTGGTATTTCGTTACCAAGTCATTACGTATGGGATTATATTCACTTTGCACTTGTAAATCAGTGATAACTCGTTTGCTATTAAATCATATTTTCTAGTTTTTTCATTTTCAACTTGAGTTAATAGGTCAAGATTGGTGATTCCAACCTCAATCAAAGTTATTTCTTTTTATCATGTATATATCTGATCTATCATGTTGTAATTCCTGTATCTACTCGAATCTCGACATTTTCATTTGCTACAACTTCTTGAACGGAATGGGATTTCAGTTTTCTTGTCTTCTTAATTCCTAATCTTCTACACAGTGACAAATAATTTATATGAAATATAAAGAAATTACAATACAAATTCTTAGATTGGTTGGTAACAATGAAGATATGAATTTTGAAAAGAACGATTGAGTTTTGAAGATACACAGAAGCGTACAAGAATGAAGTAAATATGTTAGATGGAAATAAAAGCCCCAATGGATATTCTATAGCTGGTACCAACAAGAGTCAAACGAGATTACAATAAAATATTCCTTAATCACATTTACTTTTAGGATTTGATGCTAAATAAAGGTTTCATTAAGAAACACTTTTAATTACCATGCTGAGCAAATACATATAACTAAGCCGATCAAAACGAGAATCCAGCATCAATTACGTACCTAAACAAAAATTATAAGATTTAATATCAAAATATTTTAAGTATAGAAGAAATTAATTAAAAAATAATTTACTTTGATTTTATCAGTTAAATATATTGCAAAAATTTTCAGATAAATTTAATTAATTGGAAATTTTAGCTCATTGGATCCAGTCTCTTCATCCGAAGAAGATTCTACAATCTGCTCCGAGGATTCATCCTTCTCCTTGTTCAAAACCAAAGGATACACTACAACAATTGGTTTCTCATTCAAATATAATTGAATTTCACTTTGTTTCATTGTGATGCCTTTGTAAACAAATTCGTCTACCCCGGCCTGTATAGGTGTTTCAATGGGTGTTGGCTTTATCTTGTGCCTAGCAGCAAGCGCCTTTGCGAATGCCTCTTCCAAATTGTTGTCTTCCTGCCCTTCACTAGCCTCGCACTCGCATTCATCGCACTCACACTCATCGCATTTTTCGTTGCAGCATCCGCTTTCTACTTGGCATTCGCATTCGGCAGACCCACAGTCCATACATTTCCCGTTGGAATCAACCTGTTGCTCAGAGACAGATCTTTCTTCGCTCTGTTCTTCTTCCTTCTCCAACTCGTCATCGTTCATTACCTCCATTTCACTCTCTTCTTCTGCCTTTTCCAACTCGTCATCGTTCATTACTTCCATCTCGCTCTCTTCTTCATATTCGTCATCTTCCTCATACTCGTTTTCAGCTCCTGACAAATTTTCTTCTTCATTTCCTACCTCAGCTACATCACCTTCCTCATTGTCTTCTTGCAATTTATCCGTGTGGTCCTGGAGTAACTCGTTGTCAACCCCTGGATAAGACACATCTACAACATATCCAATACGGATAAATTGTTCCCCTTTGTAAGTACCGGCTATTACAATCGAGGTTAAACCAAATAAATTTACGATTGGGATTTTAGTCAAATCAATACTCAAGCTTTATAAATTAATGGAAATGCCTTCACCCTTTTTCAATGAATCAAAGCTGTACCATCCCATCCTTTGATCGTTAGAACCAGGATGAAGATCTCCAAAATATATAATTTCAAAGTCAAGATCGTCGTTTATATCTGTCTTGTTGTCAAATATCAGTTTAAATTTAATCTTGTCCGACGGATGATAAATTTTCTCAGTGTCTACGATAATTTCTTTGAATATAAGATCAGACATGGTGGGGATGCAAATTTTTTTACAAAACCTGCTGGTTTTTATTGGTGTCACATTTTAAAACATGAATAAATTTAAAAATACATAGAATGGAGTTCGTTACAGTTTGAAACTAACAAGTTAAATTCCCACAATCATTTTTAAATTAAATTCGTTAAACGGCAGTGATCAAAATAAATAATTGATTTTTATGATTCCCGGTATTTAATTTACAAATAATCTGGAAAAATTTGAAAATACTTTTTAAATAAGAGATTTTTAATCAATCAAATTGATAAGAAGAAATACGAATAAAGCTAATTGAGTTTGTATAATCAATCTTAATCTAGTAATTCAATTTGAGAACAAAAAGATACAACTCAACAGTCAACAAGTTATTTTTGATCTGTGAATTCAAGACCAATTAAATATAAATGAGATGGGAGATTGGAATGAACTCACAAAAAGAGTATTATCAGGTTGGGACTATTACAAACGTATAGGGATATATATAATCTAAAGTATCTAATACGATAGTCGAGAATATAAAGATTGATATAAATCTAGGCAATAATCATACTCCTCTATAGTTCGAATGAAACATGATTACATTCATCAATTAAATAAAAAATTTAATTTAGAAACGGTATTTGATTCATCGATGATATATAACATTTCATTCACCGAATTCTTGCTTCAGTTTTTAAGTTCGAATAGTCGAGTGGTCAAGGAGTTCCTAGTAAAAGCTGTTATACAGAGTTCGATCCCACAGGACTTGAAATATTTCCAACCCCAATAAAATATTAGAATACTTAATGATTTGGAACGGTACCATATTAAGCCTAAAGTCGAAGCGTACATCCAGTCTATTGTACTCAAGAAAACTCTGGAGTCTATTTCATTTGAAAGACGACGGAGCATCGAAGAGGCGGACAACCATGTGAGTCTTGTGCAGTTAGTGCTTACATCATCAGACATAGACAAGAGACTTGACACGGAATCAATCAAAGAGTAATTGATAATCTTTAGATTACCCATTAAATAAATTCTTACTGGAACGGTACCATTATAATAAAAAAAGTGAAAAGACAAAATATTCTGATTGGGTTGTTATTTTACTTAAATGTATCGTTATTTATAAAATATTAAATGAATGTCCAGGCTACAACCAAGAAATTACTGATTAAGTAAATCGACAAAATAGATTACATAATAAAATAGGAATATTAATAATTGAAATTTTGATTATATAATTGGAACAAATCGTGTTGATTTAGCAGTGAAATATAAAACAGGTCAACTAATCTCTGGCTTATACCTGTCAGTCAGTGAGGAATATTGGTATCCTGAATAGATAAATTTATAGACTACAGTTTTTAACTCCCTTTTTCTAATAAATTTTTGTAATCTTATAGTCTTTGTTTTGAGTGTCGAGTATCTTTCATAATACAAGCCCATAGTGTACTTTTCTGTATTGCGATTTAATTGTAAATCATTTTTAAACCATGGATCTTGAAAATATTTCTCTTGGCTATAAAATTCCAATTATCAGTCCAGTTGATCAAAATTCAATTATAAAGTGTGAAGTAATTTCAAAGAAAATAGAAGAGGGAAATTCCTTGTTTTATATACACTATATAGGTCTAAACAGAAGATACGATAGATGGCTAGATGGTTCTGAATTCATCTTAACGAATGCATCAGAAATTGAAATTCCAAGAAAAAAAAAGAAATCTGATGAAAAATCAGTTTAAATTATTAAAGAAAAAGGAAATGAAAATTCAAGCGGTAACAGGCTATTTATTCCAGATGATGAATTTAAAATAAAAAACATAGACAGGATTTATATAAAAAACTATTTGGTAGACACTTGGTACTTTTCTCCCTTTCCTAAAGAAGTAATTGAAAATGGAACAGTTTATATTTGTGAATTCTGCTTATATTACTTTTCTGTCAAAGAAAAACTAGCCTCGCACTGTGAAGAATGTGAACTTAGGCAGCCACCTGGAATTAGAATTTATGAAGACAGTTCCGTCGCATTTTTTGAATTGGATGGCTTTGTTCAAAAGAATTACTGTAGAAACATTTCTTTGATTTCGAAATTATTCTTGGACCATAAATCTGTGTATTGGGATATTGATGTTTTTTTGTATTATGTTCTGTGTAGAAAGGACGATTCTGGATATCATGTTGTAGGGTATTTCTCTAAGGAAAAGGTTTCGGAGCAAGGGTATAACTTAGCTTGTATTTTGACGCTTCCATATGAGCAAAGAAAGGGGTATGGAAAGATTTTAATAGATTTCTCTTACATGCTATCCAAGAAGGAAAATAAAATTGCCGGTCCCAAAAAGCCACTAAGTGATCTTGGACTGTTATCTTATAGGGCTTATTGGTTCGAGGTTATTATGGAAGAGTTGGCTATTAATTCAGAAATTACCATTTCGGCTCTGTCGAAGAAGACCTTTATAACAGAGGAGGATATAATTGGAACCTTAATTGCCTATAAAATGGTGAAATACTACGGGGACGATTTAATTATTGCCGTAGATGATGAAAAGCTCAATAAAGTTGCAAAGGGCAGAAAGTATAAGATTTTAGAATCTTGTTTATTAATAAACTACTAGACGATTTTCTTTATTAAATGCATATTATCATCATAGATATATTTATTTGTACCCCAAGTATTTTTCAATAGAATATTTATTAAATTAACTTTTTTTAAGTGAATTAAAAATTTTAAGACAAAAGGTATTAAAAATTAAAAACACAAAAATGAAGAATTGTAATGAATTTCTTGTTTATTTCTATCAAACTGTGCCGAATATAAATATTCTATACAGATTAAAATTAACTTCGGGGTATGAAGCGCTTACATTAACCTGAATAAGCCCTTCATTCTTTTAATTGACATGTCTATCAATGTGGTCTTATTTGACTATCTTCTCTTAGTTTTTCTGTGTATTCCCTATCGTCAGAGTCATTAGATATAGAAAAGGAATCAGAGATAATGCTTGAATCCATATTTGGTGATTTGCTACTACTTTTATATCTATCAGGAGCTTTATAAAGTTCAGTATCAGAATCAAATTCTGAACGATCCCTCTTTTTACCTCTTTTGGAATCACCTTTTAATTCTGAAGGATCATCGAAGTTATCACCCTGCAATCCTTTCATCATTTTGTCAATGGTTTTTTTAATATAAATCTTTACATCCTCTTTTTTATCTAGTCTTCTCGAATCAAGTTTATGATATTCGTCTCCATCGGATTTTTCATCTGACAATTTTCGTTTTTCAGTTCTTTTAATTCTATCACTGGCCTCGGTTTTGCTTCTATTTTTATTCCGCTTCCCCTTTTTTGAATAATTTTTATACTTTTCTGTTTCATTGAAAATTTCTTTTGATGAAACTGTATCACTTTCGTAACGAGAATCACGATTATTGCTTTTTTTACTCTTTTTAATTTCCTTCTTAAACCTATCAATATCATTGTAGCTTTCTGAATTGTTTTCTTTCGATAAATACTGGTCATTTTCTGAATTATTATCTCTAAGTGATGGCCTGATTGCTTTCTTATTTCTCAAAGATTCGTAATCCTCGCTTCTTTTCCTTTGTTTATTTTCAGGTGAATAAGATCTGCTGATTGTCATCTCTGAGGAACTCTCTTCTGGTACTTGTCTTCTTTTTTTCGTAAGTATAAAAACCTGATATAGTAAAAACTTCAACACATTCATGTGTTTTCAAAAGTACCTTTTCTTTAAAGATTGTATGTTTCAGGTTTTTAATGAAAACATTCTAACACAAAAGTGGTGCTAAATTATTGAAAATCTTGAAATTTCTTTCATTCAAATGATAATAAAGAATGTGAATGCCTTGTTTTAAATAGACTTCTCAAATTAACGTTTAAGAATATCACAAATGAACCATACTCATTGATCTTTGTTATTGAATGGTATTGAACAATTTTGTCATAAACATGTTTATTAACGGCACAAATATTTTCATTCAAAATTATCTAACCAACCGGATCACAATATAAATTGAAGGAATAAACTAGCAAAGTTATCACTGTTCTACTGCTTGTGCTATAATTAATATATAAATTTTCACTGTATTGCGAAGAGGCGGACATCCATGTGAGTCTTGAGCAGTTAGTGCTTAGACCAGCAGGCACTGATAAGAGAATCGACACGGAATCAACCAAGGAAGAAATATTAGATTATCTATTAAATAAATTCTTTGTTCACTGTATTGCTTTAATTAACGTAAGATTACTGAAAATTTTATTGTGAAACGGATTACAAAAATTTCACCAACTGGAAATGGAGAAATATGAGGAAACACTCGAGAAATTACAATCACATACTGGCAAACTTCAATAGCTAGTAGCAAATATATATTTTGTATCCTAAGTGGAATGTTTTATACCATTAAATATACTTTTACAAGATATTTTTGAGCAATGGAATATATGCCATATATGAATGCTTGAAAAGAAGCTAAAGAAAATCCTTCACAAGAATTATTTACAGATGATTTCCTTTCTTATTCTATTTCAATGCCTTTTTCGACAAAATGTAGTATCTTACCAAATGATTTCAGTATATTTTTAATTAAATTCAAATAATTGATCGATTCAACGTTAAATTAAAACTTTGAAAAATTATTTGAGTAAAAAATCTTAATTACTGATAGAATTTAATTAAAATAATTATTTGTCTAAATGGAGGAATAATGTGGAAGCAATAGGCCCGTCTAACATAAATTATTTGATATAGATCTTATATAATCCAATATATCCTTATTGGAGAAGACTCGATTACTAGCAACTTCTTAATTAAATATTTTTGGAATTGATATTTTCAATTTTTCAATCACATTTATTAGTAGACTAGTGGCTCTTGGTTCAATTCCATATAGATTATAACTTATTTTCTCTAAAATTAATTGATTATAATTGTGTATGCAATAATTGAATAAATCTTTAACTTATGCAAAAAAAAGGATTTTATTTTCACTATATTTCTATAGCTAGTGAGTGATCGGTGAAAACCTTATTGTCAAACGGGTTGCTAAAAACTCCACCCACGAGGGATGGAGGAAACTTGGTTCAGGTCAAGAAAGATCGGAAAAACACTCAACGGATCATCCTAAATTCAGGACTAAACCCTATCATACCCTGGTGGGCTTCGATAACTAGGAGCAACATATATGTTTTATACCCAAAGTGGAATGGCTTTATGTCCATATATAAACACTTTCTTGAACAACCCGGCATTTTGAAACCAAACACCACACAGAACTTCTATGTGTCGTAAATATTACACCTCTACATCCTACATCAGACATGCTTTACAGACAACTGCAGCCTGCTGTCTTCCTTATTTTTCACAAGGAGTTAAGAAAGAGATTGCCAATCTCTTAATGGGAGCACCAAGTTTCAGCACTATAAAGCGTTTATTATACCGCAAGTCAGTATGAAGATGCTTTCCTTTCTTGCTCTAGTTTAAAGTCAGCTCGGACTAATCAAAATATTTAGTAAATTATCTTTATGGGAATACAGTTTCTTGTCTTGACAATATATTTCAAAAAATTTGGTAGATTTAAAACTATGATCCGAAGAAGATATACACAATTCTAATAAGAATTCAGTGGACATTGTTTCAAATTTTCAGTTATTTACAAAATCTGAATTTTAGAATCATTTTAGTAAAGTGCATCTATAAAGTGCTTTATTTTTTTATTAAATGTCTTTATATCTAGCACTAACATTGAATATCTTAAATTTCCATATTTGAATAAATTAAACTGCACATTATCATCATACACTGTGATCATCCGACTTTTTATCAAGGGTTTGTCTTTAACTTATACAATTTATACTATTGGTTGTTATTAATCGATATCTATTAAAAATCATATAAACTCTCTTCAATTGTACTCCAGGTAAGATTATTTCCTAATGAATTTTACTTGTGATTTCTCTTTATTACTGTAAGGGCCATATACATCATCAATATCTTATTTCTCTAAACTTTTTGTGAAATTCCGAACTTTTAAGAAGAATATCGAAGTCGTGCAATTTTTACACAAGAGAATAAAGAATTAGCGTGTTAGACTGGATCTACACTTACTGGTTTATTATTCAGTGAAAAACGATATCATCAATCATATCATAAAAGAATATTGATAACATTCCAAAGATATGATCTCAAATGATTAGCAAGTAATAAGGACAATTATAATCAAACTCATATTTATTCTTGTTTAATAGGTTTATTAGTTAATACTCATATGGAGGTTTGTATAATATTTTATAAAATAGCAATACACGGACTTTTAAGGTATGCATATTGAGAAAGTCTCAGGTGATGTAGCATTGACTAATTGAACTGAAAACATATAGAATTTCCATTTAATCATGGTATCAGCTCCCAGTTGGAAATCCTTTACAGTTGATTGAATTGGTTGGTTTTAAGAGTATAATTTTCCTAACTAACATTTGTAGTTTCTTCCTCCAATTTTATTAATTTTAGTTAGTTAGTAGAACATGAATTACTACAGGTAGGCACTGTTCTTCCGCTGGAAATCATAGATATCATTCATAAAAACCAGCCAGGAATCTATTTGTGTCGATTCCGTAATAGATGGATATCATCCACTTAGAATTGCAATAAAAATCAATTAAAAAATAGAAAATCATTTATTTGCAGAAATACCTAGCTTTGAAATATCCATCAAAAACACATCATGATCTAAAATTCCATTTGATTCAAACAAATCAGCAATGTCTTTGGTGTATTTGGCTGTCTTACCATTTTCAAAATGAAAAACAGCAGTGGAAGTTGATCTATTTTTGTTGAAATATGTTTGAATATCACAGCAACGATTAATACTTAAGTATCGCTATATCGATTAGTATCGAAGCTCTGGTCACACATGAATTGTCTTTCTTGCTTTCTGCGTTGTATTTTCCTAAGTTCAAATGTTGCTCTCAATTCTTCAACAAGTAAAGACGCACTCGCGCATAATAAAGATAATCCATAATCAGAAACTGCGTTTAACTCTTCATATATTCCACGACATTTCCAACAGGTTATGGGCCCAGGGCCATGAAGAGTAGTGTTTGTTATTTTTAATTGCTGTGTGCTAAAATAATAATATAATAAAGATGAGTGGACAAGGATTATATGCCATCGAAAAGTTGGATGGCGAAAACTATGCGGTGTGGTCGGTGCATATGAAAAGTGTGCTGGTGCATAATGACTTATGGCCAATTGTTAGCGGAAGAATTGTGAAATCGGAGAGTGCAACTTCGGCTGAAAAAGCTGAGTTTGATACGCGTGACGAAAAGGCATTAGCAAGTATACTGCTGGGTTCAAAAGCGTCACAGATAAGTTTCATTAAGAACTGTGTTTCGGCAAAAGAAGCTTGGGATAAGCTCGCCGGTGTGTATCAGCCGCGTGGACCTGCCAGAAAAATTACGTTGTTTCGAAAATTGCTTCGGTTAAGCTTGTCAGAGAATTCGGCTGTGCAAAACTACATAAATGAGTTTTCCGATATAGTGGACAAGCTAAAGGAAATTGATATGGAAATTTCTGAAGACATTTTGACAATTTTGTTGCTGTCGGGACTTGGAAAAAGTTTTGAAAATTTTATCGTCGCGATCGAAACGCGAGAACAGTTGCCATTAATGTCTGACCTTAAAATCAAAATTATTGAAGAAGGAGAGAGACAAAAAATATGCAACGAAGAAGCCCACAATAGTGTACAGCAAGCGTTTGAGTCGCGTACAAAAAACAGAGCAAGCAAAAAAGTGCATGAAAATAACGGTACTATGCATGCCAAAAAGTGTTATAGATGCGGCCGTGAAGGTCATTTTATTGCGCAGTGCAAAGAAAGAATAAATGACAAAGGAAAGGAAAAAAGCAACGACCCAAAACGATCGTTCGCTATACTCGCGAGTGTGCAGAGTAACAGTAAAGTGACAAAATCGATGTGGTGTCTGGACAGTGGCGCCACTGCTCACATGTGTTGTGATAAATCGTGGTTTGTTGACTTTAAAGAGCACAATGAAAAAATTCTTCTCGCGGGCGAAAATTGCATAAGAGCCGACGGCATTGGTACTGTGTGTGTAAATTCGGGACATTTTTGCATCGAACTAAAAAACGTTTTGTACGTTACAGAATTACAAACAAACTTTATATCTGTTTCAAAAGCCGTGGCAAAAGGGTATAAAGTGGTGTTTGAGGAGAGAGAGAGCCACAATAAAAGACACTCAAAATGTGACAATACTGCAGGCTACTAAGTGTAGTGACCTATTTACGATTGATGTGAAAATGGAAAAATGTATGTACTCAAATGCAAGTTGCAGTGAATTATGGAAATGGCATAATCGTCTTGGTCATCTAAATATGGCAAGTTTAAACAAAATGGCAAGGAATGAGATCGTGCACGGTTTGAAATCGATCAAGAAAAACATGGACTTGAAAGGCGATGTGTGCGAAACTTGTGCGAAAAGCAAAATATGCGTTGGATCGTTTCCAAGGGCATCTGAGAGTCGCGCAAAAGAAGTGTTAAGTCTTGTGCATACAGACATATGTGGACCAATCAATACGACATCTGCCGGAGGGGCACGGTACTTTGCGACATTTATTGATGATTATTCGCGTTATATTTTTGTGTATTTCTTGAAGTCGCGGGACCAAATACTAAATGCGTTTAAACACTTTGTAGTGTTAGCCGAAAGACAGTGCGGTAAAAAGCTAAAAGCAATCCGTAGCGATAACGGTCGTGAGTACGTTGGTCGTGAATTCAATAAATTCTTATCGGAAAACGGCATAAAAAGAGAGCTGACGGTACCGTATACCCCGCAACAGAACGGCGTTGCAGAACGCGCAAATCGCACGCTAGTTGAGATGGCCAGGAGTATGTTGATATATTCTGGTGCGAAAGAGACCCTATGGGGAGAGGCAGTACAGACTGCTGCCTATTTGCGCAATAGGTCGGAGACAAAAACGTTGATAGACAAGACGCCCTATGAGATGTGGACCGGTAAAAAGCCAACCGTGTCACATTTAAGAATATTCGGCTCAAAGATGATTGCACTCAATAAGTGGCACAAAAAAAAGTTCAGGCCAAAGGGTAGCGAGTATGTAATGATAGGTTATTCGTTAACAGCAAAAGCGTATCGGCTGTATTGTCCAGAATCCGAAAAGGTGATTGAAAGCAGAGATGTTATATTCTTGGAAAAGGATCTTGTAGAATCTGTGAGGGACAGCAGAGATATAGCGTTATTTGATGAATGTGTGCTACCAAATCAGCAGGCTCAAACAGCCAGTGTAGAATGCGGCAATGAAGAAATGCTGGCAGAAGCAGGTATTGAGTCAGACAATCAAAGTAATGAAGGTAACGAGACCGAAGACTGTGCGCAAAGCAATGAAGTGGAGTCACCCAAATTATGTGAAGTTCGAGGACCAGGTCATCCACAAAAGTTAAGGACTGGTAAGCCGGGCCGTCCCAGGAAGGTATTTAATACTCTTAATATGTTAAGAGCAGAGGATGTGCCAATCCCCGCAAGTGTAGGTGATGCTATTAATTCAAAAATGAGTAGAGAATGGTTAGCATCAATACAGAAGGAAATTCAAGCACTTGAAGCAAATAATACCTGGGAACTTGTAGATTTGCCAGAGGGCAAGAGAGCCATAGGCTGTAAATGGGTATTCGGGGTAAAAATTGGCAAAGACGGCTACGTGGAGCGCTTCAAGTCAAGATTAGTAGCTAAAGGCTGTGCGCAGCAATATGGCGTCGACTACTTTGAAACTTTCTCACCAGTCGTAAGGTACTCGTCTGTGAGAATGATAATGGCGCTGGCGGTAGAATATAAGTTATTCCTGCATCAAATGGACGTGTCGACTGCCTACTTGAACAGCGAGCTTTCCGAAAAAGTATACATGAGGCAGCCGGATGGATTTGTTAGTGACAAATGTCCTAACAAAGTTTTGAAGCTAAATAAATCTCTGTATGGGCTAAAGCAAAGTGGCAGAGAATGGAATGCCACACTGGATGCAGTACTCAGAAAACATGGATTTAATCCATGCGTCAGCGAGCCATGCGTTTATGTACGCAATGGGCAAGGTAAAATTAATATCATTGCGGTTTATGTAGATGATCTTTTAATAGCCAGCTCAACTAAAGATGACCTGTTGAGCGTCAAACTGTCAATCGCCAATGAGTTCGATGTAGTTGATGGAGGCCAGCTCAGTCACTTCTTAGGAATAGAAGTAGAACGCGATGGAGAAACTGGCAACATAACTATCGGTCACAAGCAGTACGTGGAAAACGTGCTACATGCTTGGGGCATGTCAATGTGTAAGGCTGTTGCTACACCACTGGAAGCCGGTCATCAAATCAAGTGCGATGATAACAACTGCGAGGCTATTAACGAGAAAAGGTATCAGTCATTAATAGGCTCTTTAATGTATTTGGCCATAACAACAAGGCCAGATATATTACACTCTGTGGCAAAACTGGCGCAAAGGAACTCAAATCCTCACAAGGAACACGAAGTTGCAGCTAAGCGTGTGCTAAGGTACCTCAAAGGAACAGCTAATCTGAAACTTCATTATCAGTCTACGGGAAAACCGTTACATGGCTATGTCGACGCGGATTGGGCAAATGATACTGCAGACCGTAAGTCGTATAGTGGATTCGTCTTCATTGGAGCAGGAGGCGCGATTTCGTGGGAGTCTAAGAAGCAAAGTCTGGTATCTTTGAGCAGTACTGAAGCTGAGTACATTGCATTATCAACTGCGGCGAGAGAGGCAATGTATCTCAAAAAATTGTTACATGAGATGGGGTTTAAAGAAACTAAATCTGTCTTATTATACTGCGACAATCAAAGCGCACAATGTCTAGCTAAGAATCCAACGTTGCATAATCGTAGCAAACATATTGATATTAAGTACCACCATGTTCGAGAGTTGTATGCTAACAACGAGATAGAAATTGAATATGTATGTACAAGCGATATGATGTCTGATATATTAACCAAGAATTTACAAAAGAACAAACATGTGAAATGTACTTATGAAATGAATTGTTATTAATCTTGGTATGTAGTTAAGTATGTAATCATTGAGAGAGAGTGTTGAAATATGTTTGAATATCACAGCAACGATTAATACTTAAGTATCGCTATATCGATTAGTATCGAAGCTCTGGTCACACATGAATTGTCTTTCTTGCTTTCTGCGTTGTATTTTCCTAAGTTCAAAATGTTGCTCTCAATTCTTCAACAAGTAAAGACGCACTCGCGCATAATAAAGATAATCCATAATCAGAAACTGCGTTTAACTCTTCATATATTCCACGACATTTCCAACATAAATGAACAATACTAATTGAAAACTGTCTTCAATTAGTACGAATCATCCTGCTGACATACAGCTAGAATTTAATAAAAATTTTAATATAATTTTGTATTTATTTTCATTTTAGGGATATGAATCTATTCGATTATGGTTGCTTCAATCCCCACTAATGCAAACAACACCCAACCAAATAATCCCCTTAGGCTTTATCATCTATCATTCTTATAGCCATCCAATATAATAAACAATCTTGTTTCTACAGGCTTATTTTCTATTTCTTTGATAAAATGGTTTCTTATATAAGAACATATCTTCTGGAAATGAATAGGAATGCTTTCATTCAAAAGCTTCCCACAAATATTCAAAAAGGTTTCAAGAACGTATCCCGTAAATTTGTTAGGTTTTGTATTTAAAACACTAGCCAACCAAACCCAAGCAGCTTCTATATCATTGTTTAAATCGATGATTCCAAAATATATAGAACACATTCCAACAAGTTCTTCCACCTTTCCTATTTTATATATTATAAGCTTTAAAAGCATTTTAATTATTTCAGGGCTTTTCATTTGTGATATAATAAAACTTAAAGGCTTGTAGCTTTCAGAATGGCTAGACACTTGAACTCTCCCTTGATCCACAAACTTCCTAACTAGCACCTCAACAAATGGTGGATTGCAAGCATGGGGGACTATCTGATTAGCTAAAGTGATAGTGTGTTCAAAATTGGTTGTGATTTGATTGCACTTTTTATTCACAAAGACACGTATTTTTAAAAGCTCATCGGGCTTCAAAGATTGAAAATCAAATGAAGTGGCATACTTAGGATACATCCCTATAAATGCATCAGTATATGGAATGTTGGTTTCACAAACGGTTTGATCATTCAGTTATGAAATGAGTTTACTTAGTTGATCCTTTTGTTTTTCCAATTCCTTCAACTTATTCAAATTTCGTGTATCCATGGTTAATTTTTTAGCAAAATTAATAAAAAGAATAACAGGAAAAAAACAGGACGGGTTTTTTGATTTAATAAGTAAAAACTTATGAATACAAATTATAATTATAGAATAGAATAGAAACTTTAATAATTTATTACTCTCTTATTTTTGGTAAAAGTTTTCTTGATCACTAAAATAAAATTTCCATGTATTTATCTTAGCTAAAAATGAATGTAGAATTGATCCTGAAAAAATCACATTCATAAACCCAGGCAGGATAGTATAGTTTATTTACATGATGCAGAAACTTAAGGTTTCCATCAAAATGTAGGTATTTCCTTCTTAAAAATTTTATCTGTATAAAGAAAACTTCAATACTGAATGTAACATTATACTTAATCGGATGATTATTAACCCACCTTTAATCGACATCTCATCTTAAATTCTAGGAACAATACATGCTTCATACTTTTATATATTCTAAAATTTCCAGTTCGTTTTAACCAAGATACAGTTCGCTTCAAGGATTTATTAGCTAGTACTTCTGGACTGAAGTAGATCATTCCAATTTATATGCTTATTATGAATATACCCAAATTTCTATACTCAACGGGATTCGAACCCGAGTCCCATGATTTCCGTTATTTACAACGTTAACTTTTATCATTGAGGAGGTTTAATTTTAATCAAATAAATAATAGAAGTTATTCTGTAATCGCTGTTTAGAAGGTAGAGGTGTAAGGCTCGTCCTTGAGTGTGTAAGATATATAGAGTCTTGTGTGAAAAATCTTGTATTGGGTGTACAGGCTATTTCATTTTGAATATGAAATAGATTCATATCCATCAATTTTCATAGTCTTAGACTATGGCAAAGGGTAATCCACGTTTAAGATGATCTATATAATGTTTTTACAGTCTTACCAGGTTCAAGTTTCTGCATTCCATTCTGTTTAACAATAAGATTTTCATCGATCACTCATTAGTTATAGCAATAATATAAAAATAAATTATATTTTTCGATGCAGTAACCTAGATCCTAAACAAAAATTTGAGGACTAAGTCGTGCTTAATGGTTTACATAAACTAACTAAAAGATACAGTAAAATGAGATAAATATGTACTATTATTGTAAAATAAGAATCAATAAAACTACCAATCAAATTGTATTGTAAAACAGCTGCTAAATCAATACGTCATAAAAGGAAATTTAATCGATGAAAAAATATTTATTCAAGTCATTGAATTTTGTTGTTCATAAATTGTCATGATTGGACAAACTACTTCCAAATCCAGAAAGCATGAAGCGAGTTAATTTGATGCTGAAAATAAATATTTTATTAAGGTTATCATTTCAAATTATCAGCCCTAGCCGTTAAAAAATTAGTTGATATACCATCTCAGTCAAGATTCAAAAAATGACCAATCTGGTTTGCTTTTAAATCCAAACACATCAGTTACACTGTTTCTTACTTCCTTTTCATTCAAGTTTTCAAAGTATTGAGGTTTTGAATGTAAATATGATTTTTATAAGAATTAAAAGACCTGAGAAATTTCAGAGTGTAAATTTCGAATTAAAACAGTTACTTTCCTTGAAAATTTTGATAAATTTTGTTGGTTTTTTCGAGTTGTACATTTAAAATTTGAGAATTGAAATGCATAATCTGTTTAACGAATTCTGGATTTATACCTACGATTATAAATACGATTGGTTCTTGATCAATCATTATATCTCATTAGTTGCTTTCATAATCATAGGCTTTACATTTTTTTATCGAGCTATCAGCTATATAACCCAATGAAGTTACAAATACTTATTACAACAAATTTATTTTAACTATATTGCTGTAGCTAATGAGTGATCAGTGTAACCTTATTGTTCAATGGGTTTGTAAAAAACACGAAATGATTGGGGAGAACTTTACTCCGGTAAGATAAAAAAAATACAAAAGCAATCACTTTAAATTCTGACGGTCAATTAATAATTAGGAGAAAAAATATATTTTAGATCAAAATACCACAAGGATAACTATGCCATATATATTCGACTATTACATTTCTATCTCCTTGTACCAATTAAAGGCTAGTATTATAAATGACTTCAATCTTCGTTTTTTTAATACTGATAAAAATTTTCCGGTGTTAGCAACTCATAACCAGACCCTTAATAAAACCTTATGATTTCTGAACTATAGTGTACACACTATATTGCATGAATTTGATTTACTTTACGCTGCAGCTTTTTTCGATCTGAGACAAATAAATTGATTCATTGCATTTAAAAATTTATTTACGAAAATTGAATTAGAAAAATAAAATTTTATCTTAATAAAGATGACAAAAATAATCAAAATTATTAATAAAGATTCAATATCTAATTATTTAGAAAAGATTTTCACTTTGATAAGAAGATGAACCGACTATTTATATAAGATTGCTTTATTAAGTTGATAAATTCAATCAAGCATAAAAATTTTTAAGGCAAAATCGATTCGATTTAATTAAAATCTCTAATAGAACAAACAATTTGAAATCACATCAAACAAGTTAATTAATAGGTGGATATCATTACAGAGTAATAATTAAAATTGTCGTAGACGAAGTCAGTATTTGAAGAAGACATATTTATAAAAGGGTTTTTCGTATATATATCTTAATTAACCAATCATATACTTAATAGTTCTAGTAAGGAGATATATTGAAATACTTCAATGTATGTTGGTCAATTGTAAAGGGGATGATAAATTAATTGGTCAGTGACGAATTGTCGTTAACCACTTTACGACAAAAATATTTCATTTATCAAAATTCTATAAATTTAATTCATGAATAAAATAAGAATGAACATTTAATATATTGGGTCCCTGATTCCATCATTTTCTTATTTCTCTGATCAAGATTTTATTTAATGGTTACTCCTTGATGTATTCGTGTCAGGTCTCTTGTCTACATCCGATGATCTGAGCACTAAGCTCAAGACTACCATGGTTGTCGTCTTCTTGACTTGGATAGATTGGATATACGCTTCGACTTTAGACTCTTTACTATACTTGTTGTGGTATTTCGTTACCAGGTCATTACATATGCAATTATATTCACATTACATTTGTAAATCAATGATAACTCATTTGCTATTAAATCATATTTCCTTGTTCTTATTTCTTTGATACTTATCGTTATGTAATTAATTTAATTTAAACGGTAAATTGAGTCATTTGACATGATCAACTGAATTGAAAATCGATAATTAACTACTTTATCAAATAGTTCTACAAAGCCATTATTCAATCCTATAATTCCACTACGAGAAGCACAACACGGCTTCTTTACCTATACTGAATCCTTTACAATTTAAATAAATATTCTCCTTTTTAGTATATTTAATTTCCCACCAATAATTTTTTGATCACTTAATCAATTAGATAAAAAGGAATAAATAAAAAGAAGATCCCGACAATTAAAAGGAGGGTGTAAATTCTTATTGCTACCTATCCTTTTTTAAATTGCAATGTAAGTTGTCAGCATCTACGGTAGTATTAAGACAGTTACCTGAAATACATATATCTTTACTATTTTGATATAGCTGCCAATTTTATCTCATTACTGTACCAATTAACCTTCAAAACTGATCAAAAATTGAAACCTTTCTAAAATCATTTTTAAATTTAATAGATCTTTCCTTCTTCTATTCATTAACAAATATTTTTATTTACAATACCCTATGAAGTTTATCAATCTAGCCTTTTATATTTTAGCTTCAGCTTCAGTAAATTTAGAAACTTTTGTTGTTCACACCGAGGATGATACTATTTACTTTGTAACAGATACAATAGAATCTTTTGAAATATTAAAGCCACTTACTTATTACAATTATAGCTTTGATTTTAACGGAGCCAATGAATTTTCTGATTGAATTAAAAAATCGGAAATTCAGTTTCTTGATCACTCAGACGGAATTAAATTAAAATACTGGTCAGAAAAAAATGAAAAGCAATTAGGTTAATGCAGTGATCTAAGAACAGTCAACAAATTAGATTATTTCAAGGTAACTGATGAATCAATCCTTTCTTACAATAATAATTATTTCAACCTGGAGGAATTACCATTTATCCCTGCAGTAGTGGATGAAATCTACATATCTGCCTGTAAAGAAAACATTCCTTCAATTATTAACAATACTTTATTAATCATATCACATTTCAAAATATTTTTACTTGACTTAAGAACAATAAAATTTGACAAAATTTTTCATCTGCAAAATTTTAAAATGAATTTGCAAATTAAAGAATGCTTTGATTCTGGAATTTGCTATTACAGCGTTTTATTAAATAATAAAATATGGAATTTTGCAAATAGAATCAAATCAATTTACATAATCAAAAAAGAGAATGGAATAAATAGTTTACAAAAGGTGGTCAAGGAAGACTCAGTCAAAAAAGACTTTAAACCAAAATATAGGATACATTTTATATTTGCTGCTGATTTTATCTTTTGTGTTGTTTCTTTACAGAAGTAGAAATGTAAAATACAGGAAATTCATTTTGAAATCACAAAATTTATATTCTGGCTTGTTCCTAAAAAAAGAATGCTTTATTAAAAAGTTTGGTGAGGAATGGAATTCTTCTTATTTTGAATTGAAGCATCCAAATCTGGTAGAAATTTACAGTTTTATATTTCCAACCTTGGTATTGGAAAAATCAAGCCAGTTTTTTTATGACAATAATAAAGAAAGACTAAGAGAAATGGTTGATGCTTTACAATATGTTCATAATAAAAATCAGTATCACGGGAGAATGTGTCCGGAGAACATGAGAATTGTACATGCGAATCGTCCTGGATGTTTAACAGAGAAGAACTGTGAAAACATGCAAATTAATACCTTAAAAGTAGCAAATATATTCGACAACGGTGGATGGAGATCATTCTCACAGATAAGGAATGAAAAGAGAAAAAAAAAGAGCACACAGGTCAACAATGCCGAGAATGACTTGTTTTCCTTGGGATGTTTAATTCATTACTACACAACTGGATATCATCCATATGATTCTTCAAAAAGCAAGGTTGACTCTGATGATAAAACTTCGCTTCGATCGTTAGACAAGAGTTCAAGTCAAAATTCTGATTTGGTTGAGACTACCCTTCCTCAGTCTACTGATTCTAATAATTATTATCAAGCTATTTTTACCCCTGAAAAAATCGTAGAAATTGAAAAAAATATTTTATTAGGTCTATATAAAGTAAGATCAACCGTACAAATAGAACATGATTTGATATATCATTGTATAAAGAAGACATCTGAAATCGATTTTGATTTAAGCTGTCATCCTTATTTTTGTGATCACGACAGAATTGTTGATTTCATTTCGGAGTTTTCTGATTTTATTGAATCCAATCCACATCTGAAAAGAAGGATCGAAAAGGCTAAAAAAGTAGTTTTCGATGATGATTGGACAGTTGATTTAGACAAAGAAGTTTTTGGTTTTTTATTTGGTAGAAAACAATATGATTTCACAAGCTTAATCTCTCTTATCCGGGTCATTAGAAATTGTCATAGGCATTATAGAGAAATAAAGAACAAGCTTTTTTTGATAGCTTTGGAGGCATTGGTGGATTTTTTAATTTCAAATTCCCCTCATTGCCAATGTTCTTGTATAGAAGTCCAGCCATAAAGGAGCATAGTGATTTTAGAAAGTATTTCAGAAACAATAAATAATTTAATTCAAATTGCTTTACATATTTGCTTTGGTTTTTTTTAATTAAAATTGTGATATTGTATCAAATATTTAAAAATATTTGTTTCTTTTTAATTAATTAATGAAAGTATTGTTGATATTTCCAACGAGGATTTATGGTTCATTAAAACTTGTCTTTTCGAATCATAATTTTATTTACTTAAAAAAAAGTAATTTATTTATTTTCACTATATTTCTATAGCTAGTGAGTGATCGGTGAAAACCTTATTGTCCAACGGGTTGCTAAAAACTACACCCACAAGGGATGGAGGAAACTTGGCTCATGCCAAGAGAAGATCGGAAAAACACTCAACGGATCACTCTAAATTCAGGGCTAAGCCCAATCATACCCTGATGGACTTCGATAACTGGGAGCAACATATATGTTTTATACCCAAAGTGGAATGAAAAAAAAGACGAAACGGCTAGAAGCGCCTGTGCCTCTATAGAAGGAAAATTTTAAAGCTCTACGAAGGTCCTGGGCACTTAGAAGAAATACTAAGCCCACTCTTTCGAGTTAGGCTTTTTTTATCCATGCCGCACACACACCGGCCTAACTTCCCCTTTTTTCGGGATTTTTCTTTTTATGAGTCGGCTGGCTGTGACGTTCTGATATAAATTGTTATTAGTTTCACACACATAAGTGCGCTACTTATCCGGGCAACCACCAAAGGTTAAAGTTCATCATCTCACGACAGATACTGCCCAGCGCTTGTACCACTGTATGAGGAAAATTTAAACCTCCTATTGAGGTCTTGAACCCTTAATATAAATACTAAGCTTACTCTTTCGAGCAACACTTTTTTATCCATGCCGCTCCACACACACACGCATGTTGATCATGCAATCATCTTCCGGGCCACCTTCTCTTTTTTCGAGGGTTTTCTTTTTATGAAGAGTATGTGACGTTCTGATATAAACTGTTATTAGTTTCAGATTCATAAGTGCGCTACTTATCCGTGCAACCACCAAAAGGTTAAAGTCATCCGTCTCACGACAGATACTGCCCAGAAATTGTTGTAAATGATTGTCTGTCATATTGGTGACCATACCAACCGCAGGAGAAAACTTCTCCGGTTTGTTGCAGAAAGATTCTGGAACGTCACTGCTTCCTCACAACAAGAAAGATCCAAAAAAGGGGGAGGTGGGACCCTGGTGGTCGTAAGACTGCACGAAGATTCACCAGTCACCACACCGATAGCCATAAAAAAGACCTTACCCGAACCTTGAAAGAATAGCCTTGGGATTTATTCCAAGTACCCTGAAAGAAGCCTAAAACTTTCACCTGTAGAGACACTGACACTTCTAGCTAATAAATCTCTCTGTTTCACTTATTGCTTTTTTTTAATTTTTTGCATTTAGTTTACTTTCACACAATATTTCAGCTCTATCTAAGATTTAATTTCTTGCTTTTCCAATAAATTCTTTCTAATGTGCTACTAATTGTCTTAATAATTTCCAAATATTTGTAACTTTCATTCCCTTCTAGAAGCTTACATCTTCTTCTAAAATTTTTATTATTAAATAATTCTGAAATAGGATAAATAATAAAGTTAAATTAAAAATTTTATACTTGATCGTTAGGGTATGAGAAGGCAAAAAAAATAACCATCTTCAAGCAGATTTCAACCATTGGTACAATCATTAAATAAAGAATCGATTTTAGAAGTTGAGTAATCTTTACTTTAGTAATTTAAAACTATTCGTTCAATGGGTGGTTCCTATTCATACATTGCTGAGAATCGGTGTGCCATCTGGGATGTCAGCTGTGAGTCTCTTAACTATTGATTCAATTTCTACTAGTTCTTGTCTGAAATACCCGAGTGTTCTATTCGCTACTTTAACAATAACAATTATTGTATAACTAATTCAATTATAAATGAATACATATTCATTTGATGATTTTCTTATTCACATCTAAATAGACTAACCATAATAACAGTTGAATGATTACAATGTAAGTATAGTTTTAATAGTAAATAATCACTTATTAATATAAAAATCCCAGCGTACGACAACCATTAATAAAGAAATAATTTCATTGACTGAATTAGTTATGGATATCCACTCTCCATCTTGGAGTTAGCTGCATGAAAACCTCATTTAAAGAGAAGCACCATTTTCTTTTTAATATTCTATCCCTTTTTATTTTAGAGTATCTGTAACATTTTCATAGATTATGAAAGATAACAAAGCCTTGTCTTGATCTTTCTTGTACTGTGCTATAGTTTAAACACGAACATTCTGTATAATCCATTTTTAATAGCATCTTTTGTCACAGCTTCAAACAAATTCTATAGAATGGCACTTTATAGTTAGCTTTAATGAAAGTAATTTGACTGTTAAAAGCTTCTTCACATTATTCTTGACTTCGCCTTCCGCCTCAACCTTTCCTTAAGTAGCTTTAGAAATACAGTTAAAATAAATTCTTATGATTCTCTTAAAAAAACAGAAAATTTAACGGTGTAAAAAAATTCCCCTCAAGCTTCAACTCAATGTGATTCACAATGCTTTCTCCATTAAAGTCTCCAGTCTAATTCTCTCATTCTTCATCTCAGAAATCAAAACTGTTATTTTCTGTAAAATTTTTAACTTCCTCTTTAAATCCCAAAATGGATGAAAGGGATGTTAAGAATGTAGAACACAATAAGCAATCCATGTCAGAAGCAGATCTCAAACGATCCCTGATTCTAATTATGAAATTGAAAAGAAATCCCAACGTGGGACCGTTCCTTAAACCCGTAGATCCCGTTGAACTGGGAATTCCCGAGTATTTTGATAAAATAAAGCATCCAATGGACATTTCCACTATAAAGTCTAAGCTAGACAGGAAGGAGTATGCATTTGTTGAAGACTTTGTCTCAGACTTTAATTTAATGTTCAATAACTGCTTTCTCTTCAATCATTCTGAAAGCCTTGTTTATTCAATGTGTAAAGATTTACAGAAAGCATTTGAAAGCCTGTTGAACGAAGACAAAAAGAAAAAAGAAAAGGAAACTGACAAAGACAAAGACAAGGACAAAGATCTTAGGAAGAAAATTAAAATTGAAGAAAACAAGATGAAATTAGACGATTATGCATTTTGCCTTGATGTTCTCAGTGAAATCGAAAAGTCAAAGCACAGGAAATTTACTTGGCCATTTCTAGCTCCTGTAACAGAACAAGATGCGCCTGGATATTTTAACATCATTAAGATCCCAATGGATCTAAGCAAAATAAGAGCTAGATTAGACAATAAAGATTATTCATCCATAGTTGAGTTTACAAATGATCTGAATATGATTGTTCAGAACTGTTTCAACTACAATCCAAAAGAGACAGAAGTGTTTAAATGCGGTGAAGAGCTTTCAAAGCTGATAGCACAACTTTTAAACACCAACTAGAAGGATTTGGAATCAAGGATCGAGGAATTAAGAAATCAGATTTCAGTATTGAACCAAGAATTGCATCAACTTGAAATGCAATCTACAAATGTTGTTTATTCCATTGCAGACAGGGAAAGAGTGGGAAGGGGGATAAAGGCTTTAAAGCCGTTCCAGATGAAGAATGTTGAAAGGATAATTCACCGTGCTTGTGCTTTTGAATACGTTGATGTCGATGAGATTGTCATTAATATGCTGACAATGAAAGACGAAGTGGTTGGGGAAGTGGATGAGTATTTAAAGAAGTTAGAGAATGGAGAGTATGCTTCTGAGTCCTTTTCAGACGAATAAATAATTTATTTGGTTTTATTTTCTGTATCTCAGTCTTAAGGTCCTATATTAATTGTTATTTGTATACTAAATATTAATATCCTGGGATTGTTTTATGACCTGGAAATTCAAGTTTTTTTTCTTCTAATTTTATGAAGTTATCTATTTTTATAGCAAATTGATTATTAAGGTTTGGATTTCAATACTGTATGAAGTCACATGTATTGAAATCATTCAAAAAAGAATATTAATGAATATTTTTTGAAAAATGGTTATTGAATTCCGTTATTACAAGCCTATCATATTTAATTCTTCTTTAGATCTCCCTGTCATAGCAATAACATAATTGAATTGTTAAACATCCAATTAAAACGGAGGTTCCTGGAAGATCGTGGTTATATTAAATAGTCTATCAGGTTTGAGGTGCATTGTTCTACAAAGACCTCTGTTAAATTGAATTATTTGAATGAATGACTTGTTCATTTAATTTTTGAATTTTTTTATATATAATCACCTGTAATATTAAGGTAAATATTGTCAAATGGAGAAATGCTGGTTCAGTTAAAATCATAAAATACTCAAGGATCACTTTAGAAGACTAAATCTCACCTTAACTAACATCGATAATTGTATGTGTTTTATGTCCATAGATAAGGATTTTCTTGAACCTAACACAATATAGGATTAAAAATTTGTATATGCTTTGTTAGTTTTGTCGAGTTGTAAATTTAAATCCTGTGAAATGGGAGACATTATTTATATAACTAATTCCTTATTTATATCTACGATTATAAATGTGATTGGTTCTTGATCAATCATCATATCTTATTTATTGCTATGATAGGCTTTACATTGATTTATTGAGCTCTCAATAATCAACTATATAAACCAATGAGGTTCCAAATAATTATCACAACAAACTTAATTATTTCATCTACTACAACAGACCTGTTTACAGATGCAGATACCTTCCTTATTTTTATAACTCATATAAATTTTCAAAGTGCTTAGAAAATGATAATCAGATTCTAAATGAAAGCTCCAACTTTCCAGTCTATAATGTATATATCATACCGTAAGACAACATAAAGGTGCGTTTCTTTTTTGTTTTACTTTAATGCCTCTCAGATAGATAGATAGATAGATAGATAGATAGATAGATAGATAGATAGATAGATAGATAGATAGATAGATAATAAGGCATAATGCAGTCTTTTGTAACACACTTCTACTGTTGGGATGTAATACTTGAGTATTAACGAACAAAATCGTTTTGTAAGGTTCAAGAAAATGGTTGTATATAGAATATCTTCATTATACCATTATATTTTGTAAATGCTAAATGTATTTGATCCTAGATATCTAAGCCAAATAGAAAGTGTTAGGGCTTGATCCATAATTTAGAATGCACTGCTTCGTATATTCACGATCTTTCCTACTTAAAGTTCCCTTCATTCAGTAAATTTTTTATTAACCCGTTTAATAATAAGATTGTCGTTATACTTGAATGAACATTACAGAATTTATACAATATTAAATAAATATTCATGTCATTACTAACTAATTTTCATTGTAAAAAAGCCTTCAAATCTATTAATCAATCATTTACTAGTTAATAGTGAAAATAAAGAAAAATTTTCAATTAATTTTACTACATTTCAATTTGTTAAAGAAAATAGCGAATTACAACAGTGATTTTTACATTCCTGGTTGTAAAAACGAAGATGAAGATATTTGATCATGAATAGCCATCAATAAATACTTAAAATCATGTCAGTTCTATTAGATCATTATTTATTCTGCGATATTACTTTATCAAGTGTGTAGAGCACATTTAAATGCAACTTTGAAAGTTGTTTTATTCTTGGAATCAATACATGCCATTCACTTAAACATTACTTTTTAATTAATATCATATTTCAAAAGATAATTTTTTTGATAATTATTTATTTAATTAAAAATTGCAGTGATCAGAAACAACAATTTAATTTTTTTTTACCCCATGAGATTAGTTTGCAAATTTTTCAAGAACGGAAACTGTAAAAACCCAGACTGTAAATTTTTGCACCCTAAGAAAATTCCCACGTACATTTATTCCAATCCTGGCTATGAAGTCACTCCGGAGCAGATAAAATTGGCACTTGAACAAGATCCGTTGGGTGCTTCTGAGAAATTAGACACGCTTTGGGCTCAGAACTACGTCTTGTATGCCCTCATGGATGATGCAGAAATAGATGTGCTTCAGACACCTAATTATTTTAACCCACCTCCTTGCAATCCAGAAAGAGTAGTTTCAATGCTTTCACAGATAGATTTTCTTAGTTTGAGAAATGAGAAAAAACCTAAAAGAACGTACAATCAAAACAACGATGGCGATTATTCGTCATTTAAAAACAAGGGGAATGATTCAGTTCCTCGATATAGAGAATCAAATTCTTTTAATAATCCACAGCAAAGGAATAGATATAAGACTTTTCAGGCGCAAAACACAACCCAACAAGACAATTATAATCAGCAAGGTGGATTCGTTAATGAGTATGATCAGCCAAATATGGCTTCGACTAATTATATGCAAGATTTTAATATGCCAGGTAACGTAAATTTACAAGGAAATGCTCCATACGACGTGGGTTATCAGACAGGTTTCCCGTATAGTCTACCAAATCAATCTACTGGTTTTTATACTCCCTATCCCCAAACGCACCCGATACCTTTTAATTATTGCACAAGTGCTTATAATTTTGTTCCCTTAATACATCCAACCTTGTTAAATCCTGTTATCATTCCTCAGGTTAATCGTATTATTTTCAACCCTTACCATCCAGCTTCCCTTATGGATGCTGTATATTTTCAAGGTAATATTCCTATTTCAAATCCTTATCAGCAAATGGGTCCAATGAATTCTGGCTATATTTCACAAGGTCCTAATTACAATCAATTTCGTCTACCCCCTCAAGGTAATGCATTTTATAATCCTGGTCAAAGGATGAATCCAGGTCATTTTCCTCAAGGTAATAATTAGAATCCTTCTCAACAATCTTATTCTTCAAATCAGAATCCATACAACAACCCAAGAAGATTTAATGATGGTAACCATCCAAGCATGAACAATCCTAATACTTTTCAGCCAGGAAATAGAATGAATCCACAAGGAAGTGGCTCTTTCCATCAAAGAGACAATAGATTCAACAATTCTAATGTTTTTCAGCAAGGTAATCAATACAATGATATGAAAAAGCACATGTATGAAGAACCTGCAATTATAAATCAAGGCTTTAAAGGTTCTACTTCTCAAGATGGGGTAGGAGCTGTTAATACGGCAGAAACCCCTGCATTACGCGTTTCTGATTTTCCACATGGATTCGAAAGGGCACCTGTTCAGAAGATGGAAAGAGACGTTGATAACAATGAATTCGAATACAGGCAAGTTCCATATAATTTAAACCTATAATTTTTGTTAAATAAATATTGTCAATTTTCAGTAAAATTTTGTATTAAATATTTTGCTGGTGTTAATTAATTTAAAATTCGTTCTTATTAGATCAAAAATGGCTGAGATTTTCTTTCACAGTTTTTAATTTATTAAAAATTTTGTATTAAGTATTTTGCTGGTATTAATTAATTTAAAATTCGTTCTTATTAGATCAAAAATAGCCGAGAATTTCTTTCACAGTTTTTAATTTATTAAAAATTTTGTATTAAATATTTGGAAACTAAAGACTTTGAATCTCCATTTCAATTTAGAAGAATCATTTAACCTGAAGATTATAAAAGGTATTTAATAAATATTTCTTATAAAATGACTATACAAGTCAACTATTTACCCCAGATTATTCAAGCTGTGAACCTTGTTAAAATTGTGAAGGGAAACTTATTGAATTATTATTTCTTGGGAAGGTTCCTGTAGATATCTATCCATAAGTTAGATGAATATTAATATTATTTAGTGGAATCTTGATAGAACTCATTAAGGAAGGATAGATGTCAATGTATAATCCTTGTGCTTTAATATCTACCTTGCTCGCCCAAGTGTAAGAACAATTAAAATATTTCAAAAAATTAAAAGATTGAATTTATTAATCATTAACTTAGTCTAGATCATCCTATGCGGGAAGAATTCATTTTCTAATAAGACTTACACTAGCTCAAAAAAGTATGTATTTCGATACCCTGGGTGCCATCTCATTTATTAACAGAAGCTGATCATGAATCAGGGACATTTGATAAAAACCTTTAGAGCCGAAAAGACTGATCTCGTTCGCAGGACAGTTGAGGTGATATTTACAAATAAATATGCTATCCACAAATAAATATACTATTCACAATTCTGGAACATCCCCATCATACCATAATGGGCTATGAGTATTGAGGTTGAGAGGAAGAATTCTTGCTTTTCCAGCTGATTTTCAAACTTTTCCACTCAATTCATTCTACAACCACATAGTCTAGTTAACTTAAGAGACAATTCTCTAAATGGGATTTCTTAGTCAACAATTTTACATTGACTTATTGGCTGTTCTACTTTATTTGATACACCTCTACGAGTGAATTCAAATTGGTTTGCTCAATTGGATTCGAACCTGGGTCTCGTGTTCTGCAAAGCAGATTCACACTACTATATATAGTTAGTTAGTTTAAATTCTCTAGATATTAAATAATACGAGAGACATTTTGTGCAAACCGGAGTCAAAATGTAATATGATATGCTTGGAACGTGTTCATTGCTTTCCCTGCTATTACTTTATGAACAATTCATTGAATTTCCCGATTGCATTTATAAGGAGTACGGTTACATTCATGATTGAATTCTTTCATCTTCATTTCCACAATATAGTAAAACAAAGTAGCATGACTGAAGTCAATATTTCTGGGCAGAATCTGTCGTGAGATGGATGACTGTAGCCTTTCGTGGTTTCTCAGATAAGTAATACACTTATGTGTGTGAAACTAATAACAGTATATATCATAACGTCACAGCCTTCTCATAAAAAGAAAAAAACCCCGAAAAAAGGGGAGGTGGTGGCGTGTGTGTATGTGTGCGGCATGGACAAAAGAGGGCTTGCTCGAAAGAGTAGGCTTAGGATTTGTTCTAAGTGCCCAGGACCTCAGTAGGAGATTTAAAATTTACTCCTATAGAGGCACAGGCGCTTATAGTTGTTTCGTTTTTTATTTTTGAAGTGAATATTCACTTTGGTAAATTGAAATACCGTTACTCCAATTTGAATTTGTCATACTTAGATCGTCTTTTCAATCCACTCAATCTATTTAAGGTCCATATGTGTTCTAAACCATGCTTCACAGCTATTATTGAACAACATGTCTATAGTTTGTGAACCAACTCTAATATAAATGAAATAAATCTGATTAAATTTTTTACTCAGAATTGCTGTTGCATTTCATGTTCTTGAAAAGGTAATTGATATCTTCAATGACAGAGTTCATTTAAAGGAAATAAATCTAGTTCATTCTGTTGATCTGCTTCTTATAAAATCACTCTAAATTTTCATTATTAATCTAAATTTAATACTTCTGATCAATATATTCATATTTGTTAATTTTAACGAAATTCTCATTCAATTATAAATGATTAGAAAATATAATCTAAGATTGAAGCCAAGAGACGAAAGAGCTTTAATGGTGAAAAGTTTGGGGTAGAAATATATTCTTTGGAGAAAAAGTCAGATGCCCACATTGCAAAGCTGTGCCAAAGACAGTAGATCATCTTGCTACTAAATGCGATCGTATGCTAGGACATGATTACATGAGAAGGCATAATAAAGTATTATGATGCATACATTTATCACTGTGTAGAAGATTTGGAATTAAGAAGACAAGAAAATTGAAATCTCATTCCGTCTAAGAAGTTGTAGCAAATGAAAATGTCGAGATTCGAGTAGATACAAGGACTACAACATGATAGTCCAGATATCTTCTTACATGATAAAAATAAATGAAATAACTCTGATCGAGGTTGGAATCACCAATCTTGACCTATTAACTCAAGTTGAAAATGAAAAAACTAGAAAATACGATTTAATAGCAAATGAGTTATCATTGATTTACAAGTGCAAATAATTTTGCATAATTTCATATGTAATGACCTGGGAAGGGCTGGAATGAAATACCACAACAAGTATAGTAAAGAGATTGGGTTGAGCCTAAAGTCGAAGCATACATCCAGTTTATTGAACTCAAGAAGACGACGGAGTATCGAAGGGGCGGACAACCATGTGAGTCTAGAGCAATTAATGCACAGATCATCGGGTGTAGATAAGAGACTTGACATAGAATCAACCAAAGAGTAACTATTAGATTATCCATTAAATAAATTCGTATAATCTAAGATTATGAATATGATTTGCTCTTAATGAATCTTTTGATTTTATTTGCCACTTTAATCATTCAATGACATATTAAACAATCACTCAATATTGAAATACTAAACTTTCATTACCGAAATTTTGATCAAAATATTCGAATTTGATAAAATATACCTGAAACCTATTTAATTAGAATTAAAGAAAAATACATCTGAATCTAAATAATTTTGGTGTTTGATACCAACTCCCATAATAGTTACGAGAGTATTTGAAATGCTCATTTGACTGAATATTACATAATCAGAAGTACACTGAGTTCGATTCTCAAACCGTTTAATTTTTATCAGAATTTTTTCATTTATTTTATCATTTTGTAAAAACCATAATGCTTGAGAAAATCAGAAAAAGAGTCAAAGACCATGTTGGTTTATTCAAATATGATTTGAGTGACAATCAAATTGACGAAATTGTTGTGCTCTACGAATTAAATAATGATTTTTATGATGACAATCGAGTTTCTCTCCACGTAGAAAATTTTATGAATAGAATCAATGCCTTTGAATACAATACGTTTAGTAACGAAAGGAGAAAGACAGTATTTGCAAAGAGAATAAACAATCTGGATTTCATAATTCGCAACTTCGTAAAGGACAAAGTAACTTTTGATTTTTTGTATTCAAGATTGGGCTCAGACATACCGTTTTGCTTATTAAGTAATGAACAAAAGAGTGCTTTGGTTCAGAGCATGTATCCACTTATTGTAGAGAAAGGGACTGTTTTGATTAAGGAAGGCGCAGTGGGTGAAGAAATGTATATTGTAGAAGAAGGGGAATTCAGCATAACTGTAAAAGATAATTTCAAGAAGAAAATCAAAGGGGGAGATGTATTCGGAGAACTAGCCCTTCTTCATGGAATTTGTAGAACAGCCACAGTGACAGCGACAAAAAAGTCAAAGGTGTGGTCGGCTGAACAAACTTCGTTTTCCTGTATTAGGATTCGAGATCAAATTTACAGAAAAGATTTGATCAAAGCAACTTTAGAAAGCAGCCCAGAATACGATGAAATCATAAAAACGCCCGAGTTTCTCAATAAAATCATAGACCATTCCAAAACCATTTTCATCGATGCTGATTCGCCATTCGAAATCTATGAGAATGAAATGGTTATTGTGATTAAAAAAGGTACCATCAATGATGGAGAAATAAGAGAAGTTAAGCCAAAGGATATTATAAGGGATAACTTCCATTGTATAAGTGATCTGGAATGTGTTCTTGTTTCTTTTAATTGATTTATTACTTGGATATTAATTATTTATTAATGCCTGTTATATTTTAATTCTGATCAGGTAATTCAACTGATCCATAGCTTAGGATTTATTGGTTGTTTATACCCTTGTTAGTCATCCACCTCGCTAAACATCTACTTTTGGGCTGGTATTATGGGTTCTGGCTGTCTAAATAAAATTTTTACTTTGACCTTGGTTTTTTAAGTTGCTTAGAAGTAAAATAACAGCATGAAATGCTGGCAAGTTTGTTTCTTTTTTCCAACCATATTTTATTGATCAATTTTAAAGTAGAACATGCAATATTAAATAACTAAAACCAACTAGAAAATTGCGAAAAAAATTTGAAATTATTATTAAATTAAATTGTTTTTACTTTTACTAACTGTCTTTTTTTAATACTTGTATTCTAATCAAATATGTGATGGGCTGATTGAGTTTTGACTGTAGAATCTAAAAGTACATATTTCATGTTGAAGATTCCCAATTCGCCAGCATTGCATGCGTTGAACCTTTAAATTTAAAGCTAGAAGATGTAGAAATGAAAGACCTTTTATATTAGTATAAAATCGATTATTGGGGGCTTGTAAAACTTATAATTGTATTCTTCCATATTAAAAATAAAAGCATTAGTTTCTCTAATTTGGGATTGTTCAATTTATATTCAGGTTTAGTAAAATTTGATATTGACGAGGAGATATCATGAGTTCTAAATGAATACTGCATATAATACATGACAAGCTTTCCTCTTCATGGTTCAATGGCGCAATGGTTAGCGCGTTCGGCTGTTAACCGAAAGGTTCTGAGTTCAAGTCTCAGTTTAACCGTTTTTTCGTTCGGAACAAAGAAATTTTTCAAGAAAATGTAATTCCATTAATACTTTGAAAACTGACATCCAAATTTCGGTTATTCATTTCCAATTTCTAAAGCACATTGGTTATGGTACATCTCTGAGATTCGATTTTAATAGGAAAAGGAGATCATATTTGAGCTTTTATTGACCCTGTGCTATGATACTATAGATAAACGTTTTTTTTTATTTTCTCCAGTAATTTTCACAGTTTTTGCAAACGGGAATTGCCTTTTCTTAAATTATCAGATATTAAGTATTTTTCATTATACGGGTCATATAGTCTCCAGGTAAATGGCTGCATGTTTTTGCCAAAATTGATTCTGAATCATTTTGTCCGGCTATCTCTTTAAGATTTAAGTTAATTTGTTTGATTGATCAAAAAACTCCAATATTAAGGTCATCAATCACCTTCCTCTGATGATTACTAATCCTTTTATAATTAAATTCACCATCCTAATTTCCGATCATATCCCGGTGGCTTTGATTTCTTAAGGCATGACAAGCAATGCAATCCTTTTTATTCGATAATTTAAGATACTGTTCTCTCCAATGATTTCTTTTTGGCCAGCAATTTTGTATTGAATTATTGGCTTTTCTACTTATTGTATTCGTTTTTTACGAGTTAATTCAAATTAGTATATTAAAGGGATTCGAACTTAAGTCTTGAGATTTAAAGGTAACTTTATAATGCTGCTCTAAGGTGGCTTTTAATTAAAATATAATTGCAGGGTTTGATCATAGACAAATTTTAAAAGACATATTTAATGGGTAATCTAATAGTTACTCTTTGATTGATTTCATGTCAAGTCTCTTGTCTACACCCGATGATCTGTGCCCTAACTTCTCAAGACTCACATGGTTGTCCGCCTCTTCAATACTTCGTCGTCTTTCAAATGAAATAGACTCCAGAGTCTTCTTGAGTACAATAGACTGGATGTACGCTTCGACTTTAGGCTCAATTCCTATCTCTTTACTATACTTGTTGTGGTATTTCGTTACCAGCCCTTCCCAGGTCACCACATATGGAATTATGTTCACTTTGCACTTGTAAATCAATGATAAGTAATTTGCTATTAAATCATATTTTCAACTTGAGTTAATAGGTCAAGATTTGTGGTTCTAACCTCGATCAGAGTTATTTCATTTTTATTTTTATCATGTAAGAAGATATCTGGTCTGTCATGTTGTATTTTAATGTCAGTCTTAATTCTTGTATCTACTCGAATCTCGACATTTTCATTTGCTACAACTTCTTGAACGGAATGAGATTTCAATTTTCTTGTCTTCTTAATTCCGAATCTTCTACACAGTGATAAATGTATGCATCTTAATACTTCATTATGCCTTCTCATGTAATCATGACCAAGCATACGATCGCATTTAGTGGCAAGATGATCTACTGTCTTTGGCGCAGCTTTGCAATGTGGGTATCTGGTTTTTTCTCCAAAGAATATATTTCTATCCTGAAGTAAGCTATAAGCTCCTTCATCTCTTGTCTTCATATTTCCATTGGTAAGCCATACTGAAGAGTCTTTAATAGAGGCAAGTTCATGATCACAGACCCTAAACAACCTTTCGTGTAGTTGTTTGCTTTTAATGTTGGTTATTAGGGATTTAATTTGTGATTCATAAAGAGATTCCTTGGTAATCTCGCTTTCTGTATTATACTTCAATTTTATGTGTTTGTCAATTGTTGAAAGATGTGTCTTATTGTCTTCCTCGACCTTAATTATGGCATTACGCCTTAAAAACACATTTCTTGATTTTTCCAGGCAATTCTTTAATTGAAGGTGCATGCTCTCACTTTTATGTTCAATATTGGATATTCCTCTTCTCATCATGGCTCTT
>JBAMBD010000624.1:0-34031 GCA_037043625.1 Drosophila melanocephala | reverse complement strand
GTAATAGCCCCCGCTAAGACAGGGAGAGAGAGAAGAAGTAGTAGAGCTGTAATTGCCACAGATCAAACAAATAAAGGTATTCGGTCTAAAGTAATTCCGGAAGATCGTATATTAATTACTGTTGTAATAAAATTTACAGCCCCTAAAATTGACGAAATTCCGGCCAGGTGTAAAGAGAAAATAGCTAAATCAACAGAAGCACCTCCGTGTGCAATTCCTGAAGATAGGGGAGGGTAAACAGTTCAACCTGTTCCAGCCCCGTTTTCTACTATACTGCTTACCAATAAAAGGGAGAGACATTAACCGTAACAAGCAACATCAAGTGTCGGATGCAATTCAACGTTTTACGTCAAGCCGATTAAATAATAAAAACTTAATTGATAGTAATTGTGCAGAAAATACAAAAATCAAAGTCCACATTATATGCAGATTTAAGAATTAACTTTAAATAAATCTATTTTATTTAAGCTTCAATTGAAAATGTAACTGCCAGATACAGACTTCAGTTAAGTAAGTTTTAGATAAATGAATGGAATTGTTGTAGTATAATTCACAGCAGTCTTGGAATTTATGCTTTATACTCCATAAATTAAGTCCGACATTTTGATGGTAATTTTGGTGAATTGCTCCACAAAGCAGCTCTCATGCTGCTCCAAAACTTCTCTTTTGAGCAATTAAAACGCCTGTGTGCGGTGCCAGAATGGAGGGGGGGGGGGGGACAGTTCAGACGACACACTTCTAGCTGCCCCGCCCCACATTTCTAGACGCTTTTGTGTTTTTTTTCTGCGACTGTGCGATAACGATGATAATACACGTTTCCGTATGTGACACCTGTACAGACTGTGTCTTTGTGAAAAAAAACAGAACAAAAAAAGAAGGAAAACCAAAAAAATAAAACAGGAACCACACACCTAATAAATCAAAGCGGCCTCCCTGGCGCCTCCCTAATATAAATATAAATATAAATATAAATATAAATATAAATATAAATATAAATATAAATATAAATATAAATATAAATATAAATATAAATATAAATATAAATATAAATATAAATATAAATATAAATATAAATATAAATATAAATATAAATATAAATATAAATATAAATATAAATATAAATATAAATATAAATATAAATATAAATATAAATATAAATATAAATATAAATATAAATATAAATATAAATATAAATATAAATATAATATAAATATAAATATAAATATAAATATAAATATAAATATAAATATAAATATAAATATAAATATAAATATAAATATAAATATAAATATAAATATAAATATAAATATAAATATAAATATAAATATAAATATAAATATAAATATAAATATAAATATAAATATAAATATAAATATAAATATAAATATAAATATAAATATAAATATAAATATAAATATAAATATAAATATAAATATAAATATAAATATAAATATAAATATAAATATAAATATAAATATAAATATAAATATAAATATAAATATAAATATAAATATAAATATAAATATAAATATAAATATAAATATAAATATAAATATAAATATAAATATAAATATAAATATAAATATAAATATAAATATAAATATAAATATAAATATAAATATAAATATAAATATAAATATAAATATAAATATAAATATAAATATAAATATAAATATAAATATAAATATAAATATAAATATAAATATAAATATAAATATAAATATAAATATAAATATAAATATAAATATAAATATAAATATAAATATAAATATAAATATAAATATAAATATAAATATAAATATAAATATAAATATAAATATAAATATAAATATAAAATAAATATAAATATAAATATAAATATAAATATAAATATAAATATAAATATAAATATAAATATAAATATAAATATAAATATAAATATAAATATAAATATAAATATAAATATAAATATAAATATAAATATAAATATAAATATAAATATAAATATAAATATAAATATAAATATAAATATAAATATAAATATAAATATAAATATAAATATAAATATAAATATAAATATAAATATAAATATAAATATAAATATAAATATAAATATAAATATAAATATAAATATAAATATAAATATAAATATAAATATAAATATAAATATATAAATATAAATATAAATATAAATATAAATATAAATATAAATATAAATATAAATATAAATATAAATATAAATATAAATATAAATATAAATATAAATATAAATATAAATATAAATATAAATATAAATATAAATATAAATATAAATATAAATATAAATATAAATATAAATATAAATATAAATATAAATATAAATATAAATATAAATATAAATATAAATATAAATATAAATATAAATATAAATATAAATATAAATATAAATATAAATATAAATATAAATATAAATATAAATATAAATATAAATATAAATATAAATATAAATATAAATATAAATATAAATATAAATATAAATATAAATATAAATATAAATATAAATATAAATATAAATATAAATATAAATATAAATATAAATATAAATATAAATATAAATATAAATATAAATATAAATATAAATATAAATATAAATATAAATATAAATATAAATATAAATATAAATATAAATATAAATATAAATATAAATATAAATATAAATATAAATATAAATATAAATATAAATATAAATATAAATATAAATATAAATATAAATATAAATATAAATATAAATATAAATATAAATATAAATATAAATATAAATATAAATATAAATATAAATATAAATATAAATATAAATATAAATATAAATATAAATATAAATATAAATATAAATATAAATATAAATATAAATATAAATATAAATATAAATATAAATATAAATATAAATATAAATATAAATATAAATATAAATATAAATATAAATATAAATATAAATATAAATATAAATATAAATATAAATATAAATATAAATATAAATATAAATATAAATATAAATATAAATATAAATATAAATATAAATATAAATATAAATATAAATATAAATATAAATATAAATATAAATATAAATATAAATATAAATATAAATATAAATATAAATATAAATATAAATATAAATATATAAATATAAATATAAATATAAATATAAATATAAATATAAATATAAATATAAATATAAATATAAATATAAATATAAATATAAATATAAATATAAATATAAATATAAATATAAATATAAATATAAATATAAATATAAATATAAATATAAATATAAATATAAATATAAATATAAATATAAATATAAATATAAATATAAATATAAATATAAATATAAATATAAATATAAATATAAATATAAATATAAATATAAATATAAATATAAATATAAATATAAATATAAATATAAATATAAATATAAATATAAATATAAATATAAATATAAATATAAATATAAATATAAATATAAATATAAATATAAATATAAATATAAATATAAATATAAATATAAATATAAATATAAATATAAATATAAATATAAATATAAATATAAATATAAATATAAATATAAATATAAATATAAATATAAATATAAATATAAATATAAATATAAATATAAATATAAATATAAATATAAATATAAATATAAATATAAATATAAATATAAATATAAATATAAATATAAATATAAATATAAATATAAATATAAATATAAATATAAATATAAATATAAATATAAATATAAATATAAATATAAATATAAATATAAATATAAATATAAATATAAATATAAATATAAATATAAATATAAATATAAATATAAATATAAATATAAATATAAATAATATTAAACAATATAAAACACTTTGTTGCCAACACTAAAATTCACCGAGTGTAGTGAAATATTTGAGTTTTACTAACAAATATAAAGAAAATACACTGCCAACAAAATGTGTGACAGATTTAAGCAACTTCAACCTCGCCGCAGGATTTGCGCGGGAATTCAAAGGATATTTGAGCTTGAATTACTAGTATGCACATGAGAGCAAATCACAAAAAAAAATATTTAAATCGAGTCGAGAGTGCTCCATCGCGCAATACACTCCTAAAAAGAATGGCGGACAAGAGCTAAGCTCTGGCAATTATATTAATTATTTCTGAGTTTTATAAAGTAAATAAAAAAATTATAAAAAAATAAACAAATCATTTTCATTTATATTTTAAAGCAATACGTTTTTTTTTAAACACAGAAACCATTTCTAAAAATAGACAAAACAATTTTCTAACTTTCAGATATGTTATTTTTTTCAAATATTTAATAATAAAAAAGAAATAAAAATAAAAATATAGAAATTTTGCTTTTTTTCTAGAAATTATTAAAAAAAAAAAAAAGACCACTTTTCTAGATCTCAGAGTGGCAAAAAATAATAATAAAATATTTCTTAATATCAATATTTAATCTCAATATTCTATTTAAGTTTAAATTTAATTAAATTTATTACAGAAATAAAATATAATTTTTAATTAACTTTTAGACAAGTTATTGAAGAGGAAACACTTGCTGGGCAAGATATATTGCTGATCTGCGTGCTATATTATTTTATTATATCCCATTAAGGTATTTATATGCATTACAGGGTATAGAAAAACCAAAACAAAATCAATGAACAAACCATAAACACGACATTAACGTAGACCCATAAGCTGGCTTACTCAACAGGTAGTTGGCGATATGTCCAATTCCCATGCACCCATTAAAATTGGCTAAAAAGGGTATTTTATATATTAAATATTGTATATCATATTTTATGTATTATATATTATATACTATTACTATTTATTTTTTACTTTATTGTGTTGATTTGTGCAGAATATTTTATATTTATATAATATATATATATATATAATATATATTTTATATTATATATAATTTATTATCCCCGGCAGAAATATGAGCACTTTTATGCATGCTTAGATTTGGGTGTGCCAACCTTTTCAAACGACAGCTGTTAAAAAAAATGAAGAACAGTTAAATATTAAATTAGAATATATTTAATTCCAGCTATAAAATAATATATAGTTTTATTGTCAAATATCATTAAGCATAAAGTTTAAACCCAGCTATTTAATATGTTATTATTACTATTATTTTGTATAATTTTTTTAGTTATTAAATATATTCCACTTTTAATAAGTATCTCTTAGTCGAGCTAGCTTTCATTCTTGTGTGTTTTGTTGTTATTTTGTATTCATGTATTTTGCTTGTTGCTTTTTATTTTTGTTGCTTGTTGGTCGAACACTTTGTATCCATTATCGCAATTTTTTCAACACACATTTTTGCAGCGTTTTTTAGCGCCAACAAAGGGGGAAAATAACGTGGCCTTCAGTTACGGTTACGGCCAACAAATACGGTCCCGGAGACGGCCACAGGCACAGCCACAGCACATCTGGTCAACAATTATCTCATAAACTGGCACACGACTCCTTCTGACGACATAACGTTTACGGATGGCAATGGGCAAGGGAATGGGAAAGGGAAAGAGGAAGGGCAAATGAAAGGAGCTTACGGTCGACAAAAAAAAGCAAATAAAAATAAAAACAAGGCTTTTCAACAACACTCATTGACGAGAGCAAATTGCAAAAAATTAAATGAATGACTGAAAAAAGAGGAAAATGGTGGAAAATGTTGGAAAATGGGGGAAAACACCGTTTTCGTATTAATTCAACGGCTAATTAAATTAATCACACGTTAGTACGGCTGTTTATCGAGTGGGGGAATTGCATTAGCATATTATATATTTATTTATTTAATGGCGACTAATATTGGCATAATATATCAGCAGAGTTAAATACAAATACATTCAAATGAATAGTATTAAAAGTAAAATTCAATATTTGAGCTATTGAAATTTATATAAAAAAAATAAATTAAAAAATCTCTATAATTTCTGCGCGTATGTAATTTCAAAATTGATTCGACATTTGTTGCATGTATTTAGGAAAATACAGATAAAGTCCAGTCAGACCAAAAATAAAAAAGAGTTAATAAGAAAATAATATTAATTATATGTATTTCGGAGCAAGTTGAACCTTTTTTGTTAATTTCTTATTTACGAAGAATAAGAATGTTTGCATATTAATTAAATTAATAAACATATTATTATTATCGGCGGGAGGGGGGAATGCACCGCGACCTACTCGATCTATTGTGCCCCCTTCTGAACCTATAGCTCTTCCATTAACCTCAGCTCCCGCACGAATGCGAGAATCTTTGTTGGCTTCTATGTCTCTGAAATTCATAACATGCATCCCTAGAATGCTGCATCTTCTTCTAGTCAAGATTAATAAACATAAATAAATAATAAATTGAATTATTATTTAAGTAAACCAAAACTAAATTATAACATACTATTGATATAAAATTAAATATGCATTTTGAATTTCTATGTTTTTAAGTATTTAAGTATTTGCTTAATCATTTATTGATTACTTCAAATAAACATAATATCAAATCAAATAATATACAACTAAATTTTTAGATTTTCAATTTGAAACTTTTTTATTTTCTAAGAGCAAAACTTGATAACAAGTAAGATTCTGACGTACCGAAAAGTAGTTTATAAAATAATTAAGTAAAGTAAAAAAATAAAAATAAAACTCTTGAAAGTCGTGAAAGTCTTGGGTTTTCCCAATATAAAAATAATAAATTATTTCAAGCTATCCTTTAAGTGTCAGCCTTTCAACCGGGTCCAGGAAGTTTAAGCCTAATGACTTACAAAAGTCATGTCCTACATAGACTCAAAAAAAAATCGTCTTCGAATCTTAGAAAGCTAACTCATTTTATTATTCTGAAAATAAATTTGTTAAATTGAAGTTTGTGGTTTTCTAAAAAGCAGAGCTTTGCATTTCTTAATTTCAGAGTGTAGTTTCTTTTAAATTTAGAAAAAATATATTAAATTTCCCGTGTGATATTTTCTACATAGAAGAATTCTTATGGCTTTTTTGTTCCCTCTTTACTTTAATTAGTATTTTCAGAATCACATAGTTTATTAATAACTATTTTCGTAATTTCAAAAATTTTTTTTTTTGCATTTCCATTTTTTTGAAGAATATTTATTTTTTTTTTTGGAGAAATGGTTTCTCATATTTAGAAATTAAGTCAAAGAACAAGAAAAACTTAATATAAAAGATAAGAGTTTTCAATAAATTTATCAAATGACCAGTTACGTTTTGAATTGACTTAAGATGGTAAGTGAACAAAAAAGAAAAACCAAACTGGATTTTAAGAATCTTATGGTGGGTCAATAAAGTAACACGTTCTCAGCCAAACCAGACAAATGAAGGGGTTGATCTTTTACTTCCTTCAAGTTGACCAACGGTCAGTTTTCGAAATAAATAAAGCAGGCAAAAAAATAACTGCCCGCTGAGCTGAAGAAGGTATCCAAATTCAAAATCCTTTTTGTTCTTTTGGTGACTTGGAAAGGACCAACTGGTTTTTTAGAATTGTCAAACTGACCGCTAGGAAAGAAAACCCGTTTTGGTTTTAGAAAAAAAGCACAAAATTAGAAACTGAAATTGCAGCCGGCTTTTTTTCAGCTCAAAACATATTTTTCCAACTTCGTGCCCCGTTTTTTTTTTTGGTGCTTGTTTTGTGCTTTTTCAACCCTTTCCTGCATTTTATTGCAATTTTCAACGGATTTTTTTTTGTTATTTTTCTCTCTCATTTGCATAATAGTTTGTGTGTAATAAGAGACTGGACATGCTGGACACGGATTAGTTGTGCAACTGGACAGCTGTACAGCTGGATATATATATATATATATATATATACCTTTTAATGAGACCCTCTCATGTTGAGCAGCAATTGTATTATTATTAAATTGCTAAATTGTAAACGTTATTTATTTATTTAATGTGGCCTAAAAATAGTTCATTATTTTTAAAGTTGGCTTGAAAAATTAAAAATTTAAACCGTATTTAAAAATAGTAGTTAAAAACAGAAGTAAACAAATGTACATTGAAATTTTTTATTTTTTATTCTTTTATATTTTTAATATATATATATATATATTTTACCGTAGGTAAATTGTGCATTTTATTTATTTATTTAATACACACTAAAAACAGCACACAATTTTTCAATATAGTTAAGAAATAACTAAATGTGAACTTATATTTAACAATTATAGTTACAAACACAGTCAAAAAGAAGAGAGAACTCTGATAACAGGTAGCAAAGAACAGGGTGGATGTAGCCAAGAAATACTGTCCAAGTTTGCCTTTCAAATTGCGATAGATATAAGCTAGTAGCGTTTCTTCGAAGTTTGGTAACTGTAGCTCTTAAATTACGGGAGACATGAGATTTTGAAAATGTTGGGGGAGGGAGTGGGCGTGGCCGAACAAGTTATAAGAGAAGGTTCCTAGTAATCTTCCTTCCAAGTTTGTTAACTTTTGCTCTTAAATTACGGGAGATATAGGCTTTTGAGAAATTTGGGGGGCGGGAGTGGGCGTGGCCAAACAATTTTTTCAAGTACGATCTTAGTAATCTCTAACTCAAAAAACTTCGGAAGATATAGCCATTTAACATTTTTAGGGGCAGGGGCTTGGGGACGGCGGAGGTGCACGTGACATATTCCGATCTTTGAAGGACATCGCCAATATCCCCTCAAACAAAAGTTTTGACTGTAGCCTTAAAATTGTGGGGGATATGTGGCTTTATCGATTTGCGAATATCGATTTTATCGATTTCCTCGCCCCCTACACTTTGTCTAACGTGGGCCATGACCAGTATATGTTCCAAGTTTCACGCCCCTATCTCTAAGAGTGTCGAAAAAATTTGCGTTCAACGGACGGACAGACGCACAGACAGACGGACGCACAGACAGACGGACAGACAGCATGACGGACATTGCCCAAAACCAATATACTATGACACCATCGGTATCAAAGTATAAATAATCATTATATATTTTTTTATTTTATACTAAAACTGTCTGTTTATATGAATGAAAATTTATTCACTGGCTTATACATTATTAAATAACTTTTTGTTTTCCTTGTATCTTTTTGAAAACAAAAATATAAAAAATCAATTATTTTAAAAGCTAATTATTATAAGGATTTGTATTAAATTAAATAAATTAAATTAAATTGAATGTTGATCAAAAGTACAATTTAATTTTTATTTTATTAGCAAACATCAGACACTTTGTTCGCTAATTTTCTTATATCTATATGAATATATGTATATATATATATATATATATATATATAATACATATATATTTTGCGAACAAATATACTTATTAATTGTTATTACTCTAGCAAGACTTCAATGTACGCCAAAGTGAACTATTTTATGTCTTTTTTAAATATATTTATTTAACGTCAAAAAAAGCCAACAAAGAGATACAAAAAGTTAATACATAAAATAAATTAAATAATAAATTAAATATCAAATTTAATTTAAATTGAAAGATATTAAATATATATTATTATTGTAAATATATTATTAATAACTTCTATTTAACTTTAAGACAATCAAATATTTATTTTAATTTCTTATTTTATAACTATAATCAAATGCCCTAAATAAGAAGCTTGTGAGCAAGGAAATTACGTTATTAATATTAAATAGATTATATAGATATATTACATTTGTTATTTGAATAAAATTTGTATACTAAATAGTATTATTTTATATTAAATAATAGGGGTTAAATTAAGCTTCTCAAAATAATTTCTTATTTTTCTGCAACTAAACTGAATTAATTACTTTGTGAGTTTGAGTTGGGAACCCTTAGGAACAGAAAGGATTTTTGTGGGTACAGTGCTCAAGGAAAGAAATAGGTACTTGTAGTTGTTGAAATGGTGTACAGATTTTCTTAGTCTTAGAATGGGGTGGATTTTTATAGCTCTCCCACATGGAACATGGAACTCCTTTGACATGGCAACTTGCCTGAAAATAGTGTACAATTTTCAAGGGATGTTTTTTTTTTTCCAACGCGCAATTTGCTGCTTTCTGCCTTAATTTTTGGCTTCGGTTGTAAAAAAAAACACCCACCCCTTCGCGCAGTTGTTGCCGCCATCTTGTTTCTCTTCTTTGTCTTTTTACAACCACCAGAAAAACACCTCCAGCACCACCTCCATTTCTATGACTTTTAATTTGTGTGAAAGATAAGAAATATCAGGATTTTCTTTACTCTAATTTATACAGTCCATTTTTCTATTTATTTACTCTAATTCCACAGGCAATCTTTGTAAAAATGTTTAATTTAATTAAAAAAGATTAAATTAAAAATATGAAATTAAAGTAACAAAATGTAAGCAACCAATTAAATGTTTTAAGATCTAGGCAATAATTAAATTAAAATATATATTTTTATGAATTTGTAGAAGAAATAAAATTTGTTTTTAATTACCTAAATTACTATACCTGACAACTCCCAGAATATAGTGTTAGCTTAAAGATTAGGGGATGGCGGTTATCAGAAAGGGATGAGGTTGTCGAAACACTTTCCTGACAGTCCAATGAGTGCACCATTTTTGATTTTAGTTTAAATTAGTGAATCATGTAAATTGTAAACAAATAAGAACAAAAATTTAAAGCAATGAAATGCAAAAATATGAATTTTTGCCATTGTCAAGACTCTTTGTTGGCAAAGTAAGATCGCAGCAAGTGCTGGACAATGACTAAATCGATTCTTCTTCCACTAAGTTAAAGATAACTTTTACAGTTGTCATTATGTTGTTGAAAACCATTAATTTCTATACATTATTTGTAAATGTCATAATGATAAGTGATTGAATTGCATTTATATTGGCACACTATTTTACAGTGCACTTGAAGTGCAGAATGCGAAGGCGCTAACATGCTCACTCTTCTCGGTTGCAAAGAAAGCTATAGCCATAACATAAATGCATAATGATAGTTTCTTGAATTAGAATTACATTTGCACTTAATGGTATAGTGCATTTAAAATGCAGCCGCTATCGTTAACAACACGCTCTCTTCGTACAGCGTACGCTCTCTCGCTCTTACTCTCTGTCTCTGCCATCGCTGATTCGCAGACAGCTGCAGCCGAACATTTCATTCTCTCTCGTATTTTCGATCGTACAAATTATGCCCTTGTGGAAATTAGTTTGTTTTTTATTTTTAGCATGTAATGCTAACAACATGATCTACATATAAACAATATGTACATAATATATGTGACTGCCCTTCTTCTTAAGATGCTCTTTAGCGAGATATGTATGTATGTGTAATTTGTTATTTAATAACAAGTATATTCCCCTTGTCGTCGACGGCAGCAGCAGCATTTTTTCTAGTGGGTGTCTTGCGAAGAGCAGCAGGCAGCATGCAGCAGGCAGCGAACAGCATTCAACTCCTCTGCTGCTGTCCCAGCAACCACAATCTCGCGCAAAAACGGAAATGTTAATATATGTGTGTGTGCGTGCCTTTGTATAAGAAGGCACTCACTATACACTCAAACACACACATACACACACACACACTGCGCACAACCCGCCAGCAGAGGCAGAGGCAGAGGCTGCAACAGCAATCATCTCCTCCTCCTCCTTCTCCGTATCCTTCTCCTTCTCCACCACGCTTCAAATGCCGTTGCTGAATTTTTGTTGAATATTTTTGAGCAACTTTTCTTCAATTTCTCCGCCAGCTAAAGTTTTTTTTGCATCTGCTGCTGCCGCTGCTTCTTCTGCTTCTTCATCTTGCGGCTCCTTCCAAAATGCTGTTTATGTATGCACAAGTCGTATATATTCCTATTTCTGTGTGTGTGTGTGTTGAGTGGGAGGAGAGGAGGGGGAAATATATGTGTGCATGTCCCATATGGGCTTGTATACCCTACATATTTTTCTGTGTGAAGGTTGTTCTAATTTTTGAATGAGACTATTATTCTTTATTTTATATATAAATACTGGTTTTAAATTTAAATATTTACATTAAAGTTTAAAATGAGAAGCACAAGTAAAAAATTAGTAAATATATATATATATATATATATATATATATATATATGAATTCTTGATCTCTTTCTCTCTCTCTCTCTCTCTTTCTCTATTAGTCTTTGGCTTATTTATTTTTGCAAACATCTGAAACAAGCTATCCTTAAAAAATTTAATTAATAACCGGGTAATAATAAATTAATACATAACAACCATATAAAAACTCTATTATTTTTTAGACAAACATTTTTTAATTTAATTTTATTCATGCCAAAATTAACCGAAAATGTTAGATAAAAGTCACAAGTTAAAAATGAAGAATTCGATTCAAGTTTCAAATGAATAAAGTATATTAAAGCATATAATAAAACTGGAGATTTTTATTTTATTTTATTTTTAACAAAAAGCAAAATATACATTAAATTAAATTAAAAGTAAATATAAATAAAGCCAGAAGCCCTTGATATTGGGCTTGTTTGATTGTTTGAAAACTAAAATCAACTTTTCATAAATACAAATTTAAAATTAAAGTTACAAATTAAAAACTAAGAATACAATACAAGTTTGTGAAAAGTAAAATAAGGCATATAATAAATCTGTAAGATGAAGATATTTTTTATTTATTAAATAAAAAATAAAGAGGCTTTAAGAAAGACAAATTTGAAATGAAAGTTGGAAGTTAAAAGTGAAGAATTAAATTCAAATGAAAAATGTGAAAATTAAAATAAAAAAAAATATATAATAAATCTGGAGAATTAAGACAGAGGTATTTTTGTTTTTTAAATATTAATTGCAAATTAAAGAGTCTTTAAAAAATACAAGTTTAAAAATTAAAATTAAGTTACAAATTCAATTCAAGTTAAAAATGTATTTAAATATTTATTTAATGTGGACACAAAAAAATAAAATGAGTAGAAAATAAAATTGAATATTTACATTTTTTTTAAAGACTGATTAAACTCTGATTGGATTTGCTCCGACTTTCCCCACATATGGCAAAGGCAAGGTATTTGGTAGTCGTCAAGTTAGATGCAAGTTAGATTGGAGTCTCTGTTTTTTTAATGAAACACAACCCGCTGTGAAGTGGCAGCTTAAGTTTCAAAATGCCAAAAGGAAAATGGGCGAGAAGTGTTTGTGTGTGTTCTCAACACAAAAAAAGGGTGGCACTTCCAAGGTGTGTGTGTGTGGGGTGGGGGGGTATGAATAGCGGGAATGAGAATTGGAATGGCTATGGAAAGATGAGGATATCAGCGAAGGCGTACGCGTGTCCCAGCTCTGCCTGTCATTTACAACATGAAATGAAAGAGAGAAAGAAAGAGAGAGAGTGAGAGAGTGAGAGAGACAGAGAGAGAGAGAGAGAGAGAGAGAGATAAAGTGAAGGCAACAGAACCACAGAAAAGGCAAAGGAACTTTTGAAAAATTAACGGAAGCATTGGGAATAAGAAAAAGGATAATGTGCCGTATATACACGCACTTAGACACACACACTCACTCAAGAAATATATATATAAATATATTTACTAGGTGTATATTCTTTTTACTCTCGCACGTACAAAAAACATTTTTGTAGCTCTGTGTTTATGTTCACACACACACAAGCACACACACACACATTTGCATACTTATGCAAAAGGACTTAAAAAACTAATTATAAAAGGGTTCTGAACTACAGCCATCAGTTAGCAGTTAAAAGATAGAAGATAGACGCTTGTTATCCACACAAAACAAAACAAAAACAAAAGTTTTTATTTTCAAAAAAAGCAAGAATATCTTAACTTAAGCTTGCCATAAACAAAAGCGCTGTGATCTTGTTTTGATATGCACAGATTTATTACATGCTTTATATTAACATTTTACATTATCATTTAAATTTGTGGCTTTAATAAAATTTTTTTTTTAATTTTTTGTGTCTGTTTTATTGTACATTAAATAAAATGTAAGAAATATGACAATCTTAACTGGCTAAAAAGAAAAAGTACACTTAGACCTTCTTTTTTGTAGTTTAAATACAAATATATTTTTATACTCTGAACCAACTAAAAATGGGTAAAAAGGGTATAATGGTTTTTGTGCAAATGTATGTAACAGGCAGAAGGAAGCATCTCCGACCCCATAAAGTATATATATTCTTGATCAGGGTAAACAGCCGAGTCGAATGTCCGTCTGTCCGTCCGTCCGTCTGTATGAACACGCAGATCGAGGAGACTAAAAGAGCTAGAGGCTTCAAATTTGAAATATAGGCTCTCGAATACCAGGCGAAGATCAAGTTTTGCTTTATTTTCATCGATAACTACCTCCGCTTCTCATTTATCGATACATTTAAATGTTCAATAGCAATAAATGCTACAATTTTAAAGGCAGAATCTTCTTATTAATACATAATATGCATATGCATATTATTGATCAACTGCCCATATTTAATCAAAATCAGATAAGAAAGACCCAAGTTATAGTTGAAAATATATTCTCATATTGATCTTATATCTATCAGCAGCCGCAAGCATTTTCTGTATGCCTAAATATGCGTGCACATGCGTAAGAAAGAGATGGCATGATTTGTTGTGTGTATGATGCAGAGCCCTGCCACTACGTTACGATTGCGTGTACGTATATATGTAATAATGTATTTTGATCGAGCTCACTCGACTACAGCACTCTTACTTTCTTTTTTTCAATTTGGGTGCACATTAAATAAAATAGAATAAAATAAATAATCCAATGACTGTACTTATACAGTTTATTACACCCAATTGGAATGAGTACAGGGCACACAAAGTACAGTTATGTACAATACAAGAAGCCGTAAGCCTAAAATAAATTATAGAGCCAAATATGGAGACTTATAAATCTTATAAAATATATAAAATATAGATGCTTGTTACATATTACTTGATAAATATTAGATATGTATCCTAGTATAGCTTCACTTATCTCCAATTTTGTTTGTAATTTAATATATTTTTTACTTTTCGTATTCTTTTTGTGTTAGCTGACTTTAGTTTAAATATTAAAATAATAAATTAACAGCAAGTCTTATGGATATATATATATATATATAGCACTAGTCACTAATGTTTAATGTATAAGGTTTTTAATAAAAGTTGAATAGCTATTAATAATATACAGACATTAAATAACATTAGATTCATAATGACTGCTTAAAATGTGCAATAAATTAAATAAATAAATAATAATAAATAAATAAAAAAATGTTAAAACTTTTTAAAATTTTTTTGCAAAAATTAGTCGCGGAAATTCCGGCGGCTTTCATGCGATGGATGTCCTCCGACCGACCAAAAGTTTTTAAATAAAAAGTTAACAATATTTAAAAAAGCAAATAGGATATATTGCATATCATATATATGTATATATATATATATATAAATATTTATATAAATTTAAATCCTAAATGGCACAAAATTTAAATTACTTATGTATAAAAAAATGCTATATATAGTTAATAAAAAATCGTGAATCTCGAAAGACTAAAATCGATATTAATTATGAAAGGCATAGCTTTAAGTTCAAGTTCTTTAAGATTTAAACTGCTCAAATGTTAATTGGCAAAATAAGTTTTAAAAAAAAACAATAAGATAAACGTTAGTTGTAACTGAATAAATAAATAAAATATTAAATAAAATAATAATAAGAGCAGCATAGCCAAGGAGCTCATATCGAAGAACAAAGAGTACACTTCAAAACATAATTATCATACGCTTATTAATTAAATTAATTATCATATTTTATTTAGGGGTTGTGAAAAATACCCCTTTACACCACTTGGGCCGTAATTGCCTCCGTTATTTCCTCCATCCTTCTGAAGGTTTTAATAAATAAATAAGTACAAGCTGCTAAGCAATATTGTAATACAAAATCAAAAGTGAATAATTTAATTAACTATTTAATTTTTATGAATTGCAATATTTGACAAACATATTTTTTCGTATTTATTTTTTTGTCATCTGAAAATAGTGAATAATTTAATGAAAAAATAATCCAAGACAAATAATAAATTGCCTCGTCTTGTTATTTATTTAGTTGTTTATTTAGTGACATCGATTCCAAATTAATTATCTTGCTTCCCACTATTACTACTTTCTCCCACTTTCTCTCTCCCATTTTACTTCCAATATATTTTCCGTGTATTCCCTATTGATTAGAATAGAGTTTATCATCTAATAAATTCAGACTGATTTACTTTTCAATCATTAAGAACTCAATTTTAAATGTATTTTCTGATTGAAATTGAACTTAATTATTTTTTACTTTTGTTCTTTAATTTAAATATAAATATTAAATTTGAACAGTCCATTTATTTATATTTATTTACATAATATATTTTTTTTGTTTAGTTCTTACTTTTGGTATTTTTCAGCGTTGAAGTTAAATAAATAAATAAATAAAAATTAAGTTAATCTTTTATTTTTATTCTATTTTTTTTCTATTTCTTTTGCCACTTCGCTCATTAAAATACTGGAAAAACTCCAACTGCTCTAACCACTTGGCATCCCCTTGCTAGCCTCCTTTACATCAACCCCCCCCCCCCCCCCCCCCCCCTCGCGAGACACACCCTATACTCCTGACCACTTATACGCAAAGCGACATCAACGCCAACGACATTCTTTCAAAAAGCTCTTTCTTCGTTTTGCATGTGTATGTGTCACTGCTATATATTTGTAAGCATGTGCGCAAGCAGCTGTATATGTGTACATGTGTGTATATGTGCTGCGTTGAAAAAAAAGTGCAAAAATAGTTACGCATTGGGAAAGGAACGAAACGACAGCAAAATCCAAGTGCCCAAAAAAGCGGTACGAAGCTTTGAAGGAGGAAGCTTTGTGCGCAAAGGCAAAACGGGCCGCAAAAGAAAAAAGAACAAAAAAAAATATGAAAAGAGAAGAAAAGAAAAAGATGGTTTGAGTTTTTTGAGAATATAAAGAAAGTCAAAGGCAAAAACACACACACACACAGCATTTTTTGGGGGCGTGGCTTAGTCTGGTTTTGCAAACCAGAAGCAGAACCTGAAACCAGAACCAATCCCAGTACGAATCGTACCACGAGGGGCGGGGGAAGAAGATGAAGAAGAAGAAGAGGAACGCGCTTTTGCAATTTTCGCTCTGCGCGTAACTTTTTTTGTTGTTGAGATTGTGTGTTGCAAAAAAAGACGCAAGAAAAATACTTTCCTTTTTCCACTCTGCATTTTCCCCATTGCCTAACACCTCCACCCCCTTCCGCTCTTTATTTTGTAATGAAAATTTTCTCAAAATTCTCGTCGAGTGGTTTAATTTATTCAATAAATCTCAATAATAAGCAACAATGAAACCAAGTCTTTTTTGACCAAAATAAGCAATTAAAAGCTTTATAAAAACCGTCTTTTTTATATTATTTACGTATTTTTTAAATTGAAATTTCATTTAATTATCTTTTTTTTACATATTATTATAAATTTAATTTTTCATATTTTGTATATTTTTAATAAATTTTAAAAATAAAACACTCTTATTTCTCTCAATATTTGTTACTTGCTTTTTAATTGTCACCGAAAAGTATGCTTTGATAATGGTTGCTGTGCAGAAGCTCGCTGCTGCAACACTGCGCAGTATTTTTTTTGCTGGCCATCTTGGGATATTTGCACAATGTCCTTTCCATAACAAGCAGCCGATGACAGTGAGCAATTAGGCTCATGTTAACAAATCAAGGAATATATGTAATCTAAAAGGGATTGAAGGTGGGAAATTCGTAGCACGAAATTTTGGCGATTTTTATCGAAATAAAAAATGTGTAGCATATTATATAATATATAATATATAATATATATACAGTTTAAATTTGGGCTATAAGAAGTCGACTGCCAGCTTGAACACAAAGACATTCATAAAATATATATTTTAATTGGGAGCTGCTCGTATTTAATATTTTCCTAGTTTTCCCTTATAAAATGTTAACCTGAGGAGAAAGTGAAAAACTAAAATAAATAAATAATAAAATATAAAATACGAGAAACATCAGCAGAAACCACTTGAAATAAAAAACATGAATAATTTATATTACAAATAGAAAATGCAGAAAAATTATATTTTGTTGGCGTTAGTAAATAATAAAATAATAAATTAAATCAATCAACTCTGTTTTAATTTACACTACAATTCGCAGTGATTAAAATAACACTAAGGATAGTGTTTTATGTTAAAGATAAAGATAGATGTGTTGACATTCCCTTGAAGTAAATTATAATAATAGAAAAATACTGCTGTTAATCATTTGTAATTTAATATATTATCAAAATTATATAATTAAATTGCTTTTTTTAAATCATATAAACTTGAAATATATAATAGCTTTAGAACAATACTTGCATCGGGACAAACACGAATTATTATTTAATTTAGTATGTGAGTAATTATTTAAATTAAGGATAGTTAAATTGCATCTGCAAAAATTATGAAATACCTGAATTAAATAACAGCATGCATTTTTAATTTATATACATATATAATTTTATATTTACTTGTAAATTGAATTTAATACATTTTTTTGCTTTTTATATTTCTTGTGTCGACTGACTACAGTTGACATTAAATAAATAAATAAATAATTGTAATAATTTTTAATTCGATATATATATTATATTGCTAAAATTATAAAGTTGTCTTGCAAGTAATATTAATAAAAAGATACGAGTTATTAGTATGTCTTAATCATTTTTGATTAAATATAAATCCAAAATTCAGCTGAGTTATATAATATATATGAAAGCTTTATAAGAAGTTATAAGCTTTAATAATGTAAACTTCAATAAAGAATAAATAAGTTCAGAAAATAATACTACAAGAAAAAATACGAACTAATAGTGGGTTAAGTTTAGTCATTTTAAATTGAATGTAATATGCATATTAGAAATGACTTATGTAACATTTATATAAGCCGTGTAATTAAATTGCCTTTGCAAAAATTATAAATTTTCTGTGTGGAAATTCGCTTGAAATAAATTAATAAATTAATTTCTATTAATAATAGAAAAATACTATTAGCAGAAAAGATACGAGTTAATAGTAAGTCTTAATCATTTTTGATCAAATTTAAATCCAAAATAGAGCTGAATTATGTAATATTTATGAGAGTCTTATAAATTATATGTATTCATGTCTGATGTGTGCACATATGTCAGGTATTTTGAACACAAAAGCCATTAACTAAAACCATATTTTTATATATACATATACACACACACACATATACACACACACAGACATATATATATATATATGTATATATATATGTAGTAATTAGGTCCGCCCTGCCTGCGTCTTACGAATGATTCTCTCCAAGAAACCACCCCAACAATAAACGAGGTTTGTGGGTTTGGCTGGGAGCTAGCTGCCATTACCACGAAATGATTCCTTTAACGCTGTCTTTTCCACACCCACTTACCACCTCTCCATCCCTCCCACCACCTCTCAGTAATTTGGTCGGATTTTGCTCTCTGGCTGCGCCATTTGCCTTTTCCTCGTCTTTTTCTTTGGAATCACCCCCAAGTCTGTTCGTGCTGCGCTGCTTAACATAATGAGCCCTGCATCTGATGGGGTGTTTAACACACACACACACACACACTTAGGCACACATAGACACACAGTCAGAGCTGATGCATAGTTGAATATTTTACAATAATACACTCGGCTGCTGCTGCCATCGAAAAGTGCCTCTTACACTGTCAGAAAATATTTACACTACACTTAAAGTTATATTTTAAATACTAATAATAGTAAAATAATATAAATGAGAATAAGAACGATTCTTAAAAGTTAAAGGCTCATGCTCTCATTCATTCATATTCAGATCAATTTATTTGTTTTTATTTTTTAACTTCAATTTGAATAATATATATATTTATTTTAATTATCTTATTTATTTGTATAATTTAATTCAGAGAAATTTTCGTTTAAATATTGAAATATAACTTTTGGGGTTTCCTTTAATTACAATTTAAATAGTATAAATAATATATTATATACATATAATATATTTTAAATAAATAAATAAAAGTTAGTAAAAACTCCAAAAGATTAAGATCTAAGAAAAAATTTAAATAATTCAAAATAAATGAAAAGTAATTCGTTTGAAATTAAAAGCAATTGTTAAGAACAATTTTTAAAATGAAACAAATGAAATAATATAAAATATCTGAAAATTTTCAAGTAAAAAGGTTCAAGAATTCTGGAAAAATAAAAAAAAACACAGATCACAAACAGGTTTATAATTTGAGATCCAGAAATGTTGTATTACAAAATGTTTCAGATTTTTCAAACATTCCAAAATTCACCGCAAAATAAAGATGAAATAGAAACAGGAAGTTTTTCTTATTTTAAAAAATACTTTTCTGAACAATAGAAATTATTTCTAAAATGTATTTTCTACTTCTACAAAAAGTTTTCTAAAATGCGAATTTATTGTTGAGTAGCACAAAATAAGTATAGATTATATATATTTTAATTTAGTTAAATACAAATTATTTGATTTGACATATTATTATTTATTTTAAATCTGATTAACCAAACAGCGAAATTAAAGATAAATATGTTCTTTTTACAAACGATTGGATTTGAAGAACATGTGTATATAAGATGCTTACAAGTTTTCATACCTTAGCTTAATGTCCCTTTTTTTCTTGCATATGCTCATATATAAAATATAATATATATGAAAAAAAAAAAAAAATGAATAAAATATAATTAATATTCATATATAGGTATTTAATAAGCTGTTCAATATATTTACTTGACTTTACGCAAAAATAATCAATGTGAAATTCAATTTCCTTGTTTTTGGATTTAATAAAATAAAGAAGTCTGTGTTATAAATATTATAATAATTGTAGTTACTTATATTTAAATATTCGAAAAGCCATTAAAATTTTGGTAGAGTAATAATACTATAATAATTTTATAAATATTTATATTATTTTTATTTAAATATAAAACCCGTTGATATTATAATATTAATATTTGCATAATTGTATTAATATTTCAATTATATTTATTTGAATACTATGTAATTCACTTGTATTTATTTAAATCTTAATAAATATCGAAAATGGTTTAGCTTATATATATTCTTTATATTATGTTGTGTATTATAATTACATGTTTGCTAAACCAGCTCAAGTGGAGAGAAGAGGAGTCGGAGAAGTATAGTAGAAACTGCTTTTAGATGGTAGATTGGAGCACTGAGCGGCATTTGACTATATAACTATACGGCTAGAATAAATTTTGTAAGTCATCCCTCTGCGCCCCCCCCCCTCCCTAGACAGGGCCCGAAACCCGACCCCGACTCCGACCCCGCCCCTCTACAAGAACCAGTCACATGCTCGCGCTCAGCTCAGCTTGATGTGTGTGTGTGTGTATGTGTTGTGCGCTGCGTGAAGTTTTTATAACAATCTGTGCGCGACAGCCACGCCCTCAAAGCGAGCGAACATTTAGCTGAGCGCGTTTTCGTTGGCGAAAAAATTCTACGGATACGCCTTTTCTTAGAAACTTTCTATTTAAATACACACATACCTTTATATATATATATATATATATATAAATATATATAAATTTTAGAGAAAAAGCCTCCGTGTTCGGGGTAATGCAATTTTTGCATAATTCGTTGCTTGAATTGAATTGCCAGCGGGGAAAGTAAACTCATATTTTTTCTGTCAAGCATCGTATATATATATACATATATACACATATATATATATTTTATATTCTTTGGTTTCATAATTAGAATCTCATCTGGCCTTAAGCTATGAATTTCAGGTAAGGTAACAAGTTTTCAGGAACATTCCAGTAAGTCCTAATAAGTCCCATCTCTTGCAATAAATGTTCAACCATTTTACTCTTAAATAAATATTAACAATAATATTAGTAATAATAAAAATAATAATCATGATTATATTAATAATAATAATAATAATACAAATAATATTTATAATAATATTAATAATAATAATAGTAAATGAAATATAAGCATTACAAATAAGAATATACATTTACATGCAATACAAGTTGTATTCAATTTGAATTTTACGTATAAAACTTAGATATTTGATATTAAAAATAACAGTTGGTTCTAGCAACATTTCTAATAATTTATACGCTTGTATTATATAAACATCGAGCAATATGCTAATTAACTATCTGTAATAATATAAATGAATATACCTTAAGCCAATTACCCATTAGTTTCCTGGGTTTAGTATACATAGTATACATAAATAAAATAAAATAAATAAATGAAATCAACAAAATCAAATAATTAAAGCAAATAAATAAAATGAAAGTAAATAAATAAAATAAAAGTAAATAAATAAAACCAAACCAATAAAAACCACAATTAACATAAAAAAATAAATCTAAAGTAAGTATTAGTGATAACGATAAATAAAATAAATAAGTAAATAAAATAATTAAATAAATAAAAAAATATATTTTACAAATAAAACTAATAAAATAAATTACATAAATAACGCAAATACAGTAAATATATTGAATAAAATAAGTAAAATAAATTAAATAAGTAACGTAAATAAAATATATCAAATAGACAAAATTAATACAATATATTAAATAAACAATATGAAAAGAATAAAGCATTTAAATACACCATAGAAAATGAATAAAATTAGCTGATAAATTAGGAATAAAATAAATACGAATTACAATAAATATTTATGACACGTTAATAAATAATAATATTTACAATACATACCTTTGTCCGTCCATCCGTCTGAATTCGTGCTCATCCGTAACTGTTTGTGTGACAAGAGTCTTGTCTTTTCAGAGCCGAACTGAATTTAATATTGCAAACCCGTCGGAAACGTCTGAAACGTCGAACACGGGTTATTGACTCTTAGCTGGACCAGTCGAGTACAGTCCATTCTGCTGGCTGGACCGGACTTTCTAGATTTAAGTCACTTTTGCTTGAAAGATACGAAATTTTCTAATTTTTAGACCAAATGATCTATAAACTGATACTTTATTTGCCTTTTTTTAATTTGATTTTAATTTAATAATTGATTTTTAAGCGAACTTCATTAAATTTTAAGTTAAATTTTACATTTTATATTTAAGAAAGGTTTTTAAAATTTGTAAACGGGTTTTAGTTCACATTAAATGAATAAGTAATTAAAATAATAATTACGAAACAAATATAAAACAAAAATAAATCAATTTTAATTTAATTAATATCTTTGTATACATCTCAGTTAATATCTATATAGTCTTTGATTCTACGAAGCCAAGTTAAGTGCCAGAGTTCGATGAAGTTGGGTAAGAAAATGACAGAGTTAGCTTGCAGACAAAAGGAGCTGCTCTATTCTAAATTTGATAATGCCAGCACAGGAATTGAGAAATTAAATGTATAATATAAATAATAGAAAGAGCAGAATTAATATAACAAATAATAACAAACTCACAAGAGACCTTTATTTATTTGCCTTTTGATTTATTTTATTAAATGGCAACTAAACTCAATCATTTCCAAAAAATAATAATAAATTAAATGAAAATTGAAGATATAATAATAAATTTAAATTAATGCCCATAAATAATGAAAATATAAATATATAAAAAATAAAATATATCTGTTATGCTGCCATATCTCTTAGGGAAGAAAATATCTGTTTTCTGGAAATGCGCATGCTCTAAGCTGCTGTGCTGCTCCTATATATCCTGTCCAAATTGAAGACTTGGCCCTCCCCCCACAAAGAGGAGTCAGAATTTCTATGGCTGGTGTCATTGCTCCCGCTTTGGGCACATTGAGGAATATTTAGCAGGAGCTGGTCAGTCTGCTTGTGTTGTGTGTTGTGTACAGAGCAGATTGCAGATTGGTCATTTTTGACGAGCCATTGGACAAAACCGACTGACCTTGTCCTTGACCTCAACTATTTGGCAACCATTTGGCATCCACTTTGGCAAGCCATTTGGCAAACATTTCCAAATGCAACCTGTCCCCTTTGTCTGTGTGTAAAACAAACACTCAATTCTTTAATCTAAAGTCGTGAGCTCAATTATTTTACTCACCCGTAATATCTGTGAGAATAATTTTTATTAATTGCAGAACTGTGTTTTCTATTCTAGAAAATTAGTTCCATAATTTTTATTAATTTTATTATTATTTATTTCTTACTAATGACCTCTGCTTGAAATTAATTTTCAAAGTTAAAGTTAATATACTTTTGTAATAATCGAACTCCTTTTTAATTAATCGTTCATTCTCAGTTTAATTTTAAATTTCTTATATTTATTTTATGTTTATATATTTATATATTTATATATTTATATATTTATATATTTATATATTTATATATTTATATATTTATATATTTATATATTTATATATTTATATATTTATATATTTATATATTTATATATTTATATATTTATATATTTATATATTTATATATTTATATATTTATATATTTATATATTTATATATTTATATATTTATATATTTATATATTTATATATTTATATATTTATATATTTATATATTTATATATTTATATATTTATATATTTATATATTTATATATTTATATATTTATATATTTATATATTTATATATTTATATATTTATATATTTATATATTTATATATTTATATATTTATATATTTATATATTTATATATTTATATATTTATATATTTATATATTTATATATTTATATATTTATATATTTATATAATATATAAATATATAAATATATAAATATATAAATATATAAATATATAAATATATAAATATATAAATATATAAATATATAAATATATAAATATATAAATATATAAATATATAAATATATAAATATATAAATATATAAATATATAAATATATAAATATATAAATATATAAATATATAAACATAAAATAAATATAAGAAATTTAAAATTAAACTGAGAATGAACGATTAATTAAAAAGGAGTTCGATTATTACAAAAGTATATTAACTTTAACTTTGAAAATTAATTTCAAGCAGAGGTCATTAGTAAGAAATAAATAATAATAAAATTAATAAAAATTATGGAACTAATTTTCTAGAATAGAAAACACAGTTCTGCAATTAATAAAAATTATTCTCACAGATATTACGGGTGAGTAAAATAATTGAGCTCACGACTTTAGATTAAAGAATTGAGTGTTTGTTTTACACACAGACAAAGGGGACAGGTTGCATTTGGAAATGTTTGCCAAATGGCTTGCCAAAGTGGATGCCAAATGGTTGCCAAATAGTTGAGGTCAAGGACAAGGTCAGTCGGTTTTGTCCAATGGCTCGTCAAAAATGACCAATCTGCAATCTGCTCTGTACACAACACACAACACAAGCAGACTGACCAGCTCCTGCTAAATATTCCTCAATGTGCCCAAAGCGGGAGCAATGACACCAGCCATAGAAATTCTGACTCCTCTTTGTGGGGGGAGGGCCAAGTCTTCAATTTGGACAGGATATATAGGAGCAGCACAGCAGCTTAGAGCATGCGCATTTCCAGAAAACAGATATTTTCTTCCCTAAGAGATATGGCAGCATAACAGATATATTTTATTTTTTATATATTTATATTTTCATTATTTATGGGCATTAATTTAAATTTATTATTATATCTTCAATTTTCATTTAATTTATTATTATTTTTTGGAAATGATTGAGTTTAGTTGCCATTTAATAAAATAAATCAAAAGGCAAATAAATAAAGGTCTCTTGTGAGTTTGTTATTATTTGTTATATTAATTCTGCTCTTTCTATTATTTATATTATACATTTAATTTCTCAATTCCTGTGCTGGCATTATCAAATTTAGAATAGAGCAGCTCCTTTTGTCTGCAAGCTAACTCTGTCATTTTCTTACCCAACTTCATCGAACTCTGGCACTTAACTTGGCTTCGTAGAATCAAAGACTATATAGATATTAACTGAGATGTATACAAAGATATTAATTAAATTAAAATTGATTTATTTTTGTTTTATATTTGTTTCGTAATTATTATTTTAATTACTTATTCATTTAATGTGAACTAAAACCCGTTTACAAATTTTAAAAACCTTTCTTAAATATAAAATGTAAAATTTAACTTAAAATTTAATGAAGTTCGCTTAAAAATCAATTATTAAATTAAAATCAAATTAAAAAAAGGCAAATAAAGTATCAGTTTATAGATCATTTGGTCTAAAAATTAGAAAATTTCGTATCTTTCAAGCAAAAGTGACTTAAATCTAGAAAGTCCGGTCCAGCCAGCAGAATGGACTGTACTCGACTGGTCCAGCTAAGAGTCAATAACCCGTGTTCGACGTTTCAGACGTTTCCGACGGGTTTGCAATATTAAATTCAGTTCGGCTCTGAAAAGACAAGACTCTTGTCACACAAACAGTTACGGATGAGCACGAATTCAGACGGATGGACGGACAAAGGTATGTATTGTAAATATTATTATTTATTAACGTGTCATAAATATTTATTGTAATTCGTATTTATTTTATTCCTAATTTATCAGCTAATTTTATTCATTTTCTATGGTGTATTTAAATGCTTTATTCTTTTCATATTGTTTATTTAATATATTGTATTAATTTTGTCTATTTGATATATTTTATTTACGTTACTTATTTAATTTATTTTACTTATTTTATTCAATATATTTACTGTATTTGCGTTATTTATGTAATTTATTTTATTAGTTTTATTTGTAAAATATATTTTTTTATTTATTTAATTATTTTATTTACTTATTTATTTTATTTATCGTTATCACTAATACTTACTTTAGATTTATTTTTTTATGTTAATTGTGGTTTTTATTGGTTTGGTTTTATTTATTTACTTTTATTTTATTTATTTACTTTCATTTTATTTATTTGCTTTAATTATTTGATTTTGTTGATTTCATTTATTTATTTTTATTTTATTTATGTATACTATGTATACTAAACCCAGGAAACTAATGGGTTAATTGGTTCTTTTTAAAGGTATATTCATTTATATTATTACAGATAGTTAATTAGCATATTGCTCGATGTTTATATAATACAAGCGTATAAATTATTAGAAATGTTGCTAGAACCAACTGTTATTTTTAATATCAAATATCTAAGATTTTATACGTAAAATTCAAATTGAATACAACATGTATTGCATGTAAATGTATATTCCTTGTTATGTAAATGCTTATATTTCCATTTACTATTATTATTATTAATATTATTATAAATATTATTTGTAATTATTATTATTATTATTAATATAATCATGATTATTATTTTTATTATTACTAATATTATTGTTAATATTTATTTAAGAGTAAAATGGTTGAACATTTATTGCAAGAGATGGGACTTATTAGGACTTACTGGAATGTTCCTGAAAACTTGTTACCTTACCTGAAATTCATAGCTTAAGGCCAGATGAGATTCTAATTATGAAACCAAAGAATATAAAATATATATATATGTGTATATATGTATATATACGTGCTTGACAGAAAAATATGGTTACACTGGCAATAATTCAAGCAACAGGCTAATAAAAATTGCATTACTACAGAGCTTTTTTCTCTAAAACTATATATATTTATATATATATATATATATATATAAAGGTATGTGTGTATTTAAATAGAAAGTTTCTAAGAAAAGGCGTATCCGTAGAATTTTTTCGCCAACGAAAACGCGCTCAGCTAAATGTTCGCTCGCTTTTGAAGTATCGCTACAGGTCACACGCTTTACAACACATGCACACACACGTCAAGCTGAGCGAGCGCAAGCATGTGACGTGCTTAACAAGTCGGTCAGAATGAGACTCGGAATATCTAGGGAGAGGCGCAGAGAATGACTACAAAATTTGTCCTAGCCGTATAATGCTATGCTCAGTGCTCCAATCTACCATCTAAAAGCAGTTTCTACTATACTTCTCCGACTCCTCTTCTCTCCACTTGAGCTGGTTTAGCAAACATGTAATTATAATACACAACATAATATAAAGAATATATATAAGCTAAACCATTTTCGATATTTATTAAGATTTAAATAAATACAAGTGAATTACATAGTATTCAAATAAATATAATTGAAATATTAATACAATTATGCAAATATTAATATTATAATATCAACGGGTTTTATATTTAAATAAAAATAATATAAATATTTATAAAATTATTATAGTATTATTACTCTACCAAAATTTTAATGGCTTTTCGAATATTTAAATATAAGTAACTACAATTATTATAATATTTATAACACAGACTTCTTTATTTTATTAAATCCAAAAACAAGGAAATTGAATTTCACATTGATTATTTTTGCGTAAAGTCAAGTAAATATATTGAACAGCTTATTAAATACCTATATATGAATATTAATTATATTTTATTCATTTTTTTTTTTTTTTCATATATATTATATTTTATATATGAGCATATGCAAGAAAAAAAGGGACATTAAGCTAAGGTATGAAAACTTGTAAGCATCTTATATACACATGTTCTTCAAATCCAATCGTTTGTAAAAAGAACATATTTATCTTTAATTTCGCTGTTTGGTTAATCAGATTTAAAATAAATAATAATATGTCAAATCAAATAATTTGTATTTAACTAAATTAAAATATATATAATCTATACTTATTTTGTGCTACTCAACAATAAATTCGCATTTTAGAAAACTTTTTGTAGAAGTAGAAAATACATTTTAGAAATAATTTCTATTGTTCAGAAAAGTATTTTTTAAAATAAGAAAAACTTCCTGTTTCTATTTCATCTTTATTTTGCGGTGAATTTTGGAATGTTTGAAAAATCTGAAACATTTTGTAATACAACATTTCTGGATCTCAAATTATAAACCTGTTTGTGATCTGTGTTTTTTTTTATTTTTCCAGAATTCTTGAACCTTTTTACTTGAAAATTTTCAGATATTTTATATTATTTCATTTGTTTCATTTTAAAAATTGTTCTTAACAATTGCTTTTAATTTCAAACGAATTACTTTTCATTTATTTTGAATTATTTAAATTTTTTCTTAGATCTTAATCTTTTGGAGTTTTTACTAACTTTTATTTATTTATTTAAAATATATTATATGTATATAATATATTATTTATACTATTTAAATTGTAATTAAAGGAAACCCCAAAAGTTATATTTCAATATTTAAACGAAAATTTCTCTGAATTAAATTATACAAATAAATAAGATAATTAAAATAAATATATATATTATTCAAATTGAAGTTAAAAAATAAAAACAAATAAATTGATCTGAATATGAATGAATGAGAGCATGAGCCTTTAACTTTTAAGAATCGTTCTTATTCTCATTTATATTATTTTACTATTATTAGTATTTAAAATATAACTTTAAGTGTGAGTGTAAATGGCCTGCTGGCAGTGTAAGCAGAGCACTTTTCGGTGGCGAGAGTGTATTAGCAAGTATACAACTGCGCGCATCAGCACGACATACACATGTCGTGCAAAAAAGTGTGTGTAATGTGTGTGTGTCGTACCCCGTCAGGTGCAGGAGCTCGACCCATGTCAAGCAACCTCTTGTACCCGGCTACAGGCAAGTGGCACCAAGTACGAGAAAGACAGTAAGCAGCCAGAAACGAGAGTCCGACAAATGACTGAGAGTGGTGGGAGGGATGGAAGGTGGCCAAGTAGGTAAATGAAAAAGACAGCGTTAAAGAATCATTTCGTAACCAATGGCAGCGCCAACCAAACCCACAAACCTCGTTTATTGTTGGGGTGGTTTCTTGGAAATTATTATTAAAGAACTGCAACGGACGAAAGACTACATATATATACATATATATATATATATATGTCTGTGTGTGTGTATATGTGTGTGTGTGTGTATGTATATAAAAATGTAGTTTTGAATAGCTAATAACGTATTCGAAAATACCTGACATATGTGCATCGAGACATGAATACATATAATTTATGGGGCTCTCATAAATATTCCCGTAATTCACGACTCTAGTTTGGATCTAGAGTCAAAAATGATTAAGACTTACTGTGGCTACGTATGCTTTTCTGCTAATAGTATTTTTCTATTATTAATAGAGATTGGTTATTATTTTGCAAGGCAATTTAATTGCACGTTATATATATTACATAAGTCATTTCTAATATGCATATTACATTCAATTTAAAATGACTAAACTTAACCCACTATTAGTTCGTATTTTTTCTTGTAGTATTATTTTCTGAACTTATTTATTCTTTATTGAAGTTTACATTATTAAAGCTTATAACTTCTTATAAAGCTTTCATATATATTATATAACCTCAGCTAATTTTGGATTTATATTTAATCAAAAATGATTAAGACATACTAATAACTCGTATCTTTTTATTAATATTACTTGCAAGACAACTTTATAATTTTAGCAATATAATATATATATCGAATTAAAAATTATTAGTTATTTAATTCAGGTATTTCATAATTTTTGCAGATGCAATTTAACTATCCTTAATTTAAATAATTACTCACATACTAAATTAAATAATAATTCGTGTTTGTCCCGATGCAAGTATTGTTCTAAAGCTATTATATATTTCAAGTTTATATGATTTAAAAAAAGCAATTTAATTATATAATTTTGATAATATATTAAATTACAAATGATTAACAGCAGTATTTTTCTATTATTATAATTTACTTCAAGGGAATGTCAACACATCTATCTTTATCTTTAACATAAAACACTATCCTTAGTGTTATTTTAATCACTGCGAATTGTAGTGTAAATTAAAACAGAGTTGATTGATTTAATTTATTATTTTATTATTTACTAACGCCAACAAAATATAATTTTTCTGCATTTTCTATTTGTAATATAAATTATTCATGTTTTTTATTTCAAGTGGTTTCTGCTGATGTTTCTCGTATTTTATATTTTATTATTTATTTATTTTAGTTTTTCACTTTCTCCTCAGGTTAACATTTTATAAGGGAAAACTAGGAAAATATTAAATACGAGCAGCTCCCAATTAAAATATATATTTTATGAATGTCTTTGTGTTCAAGCTGGCAGTCGACTTCTTATAGCCCAAATTTAAACTGTATATATATTATATATTATATATTATATAATATGCTACACATTTTTTATTTCGATAAAAATCGCCAAAATTTCGTGCTACGAATTTCCCACCTTCAATCCCTTTTAGATTACATATATTCCTTGATTTGTTAACATGAGCCTAATTGCTCACTGTCATCGGCTGCTTGTTATGGAAAGGACATTGTGCAAATATCCCAAGATGGCCAGCAAAAAAAATACTGCGCAGTGTTGCAGCAGCGAGCTTCTGCACAGCAACCATTATCAAAGCATACTTTTCGGTGACAATTAAAAAGCAAGTAACAAATATTGAGAGAAATAAGAGTGTTTTATTTTTAAAATTTATTAAAAATATACAAAATATGAAAAATTAAATTTATAATAATATGTAAAAAAAAGATAATTAAATGAAATTTCAATTTAAAAAATACGTAAATAATATAAAAAAGACGGTTTTTATAAAGCTTTTAATTGCTTATTTTGGTCAAAAAAGACTTGGTTTCATTGTTGCTTATTATTGAGATTTATTGAATAAATTAAACCACTCGACGAGAATTTTGAGAAAATTTTCATTACAAAATAAAGAGCGGAAGGGGGTGGAGGTGTTAGGCAATGGGGAAAATGCAGAGTGGAAAAGGAAAGTATTTTTCTTGCGTCTTTTTTTGCAACACACAATCTCAACAACAAAAAAGTTACGCGCAGAGCGAAAATTGCAAAAGCGCGTTCCTCTTCTTCTTCTTCATCTTCTTCCCCCGCCCCTCGTGGTACGATTCGTACTGGGATTGGTTCTGGTTTCAGGTTCTGCTTCTGGTTTGCAAAACCAGACTAAGCCACGCCCCCAAAAAATGCTGTGTGTGTGTGTGTTTTTGCCTTTGACTTTCTTTATATTCTCAAAAAACTCAAACCATCTTTTTCTTTTCTTCTCTTTTCATATTTTTTTTTGTTCTTTTTTCTTTTGCGGCCCGTTTTGCCTTTGCGCACAAAGCTTCCTCCTTCAAAGCTTCGTACCGCTTTTTTGGGCACTTGGATTTTGCTGTCGTTTCGTTCCTTTCCCAATGCGTAACTATTTTTGCACTTTTTTTTCAACGCAGCACATATACACACATGTACACATATACAGCTGCTTGCGCACATGCTTACAAATATATAGCAGTGACACATACACATGCAAAACGAAGAAAGAGCTTTTTGAAAGAATGTCGTTGGCGTTGATGTCGCTTTGCGTATAAGTGGTCAGGAGTATAGGGTGTGTCTCGCGAGGGGGGGGGGGGGGGGGGGGGGGTTGATGTAAAGAGGCTAGCAAGGGGATGCCAAGTGGTTAGAGCAGTTGGAGTTTTTCCAGTATTTTAATGAGCGAAGTGGCAAAAGAAATAGAAAAAAAATAGAATAAAAATAAAAGATTAACTTAATTTTTATTTATTTATTTATTTAACTTCAACGCTGAAAAATACCAAAAGTAAGAACTAAACAAAAAAAATATATTATGTAAATAAATATAAATAAATGGACTGTTCAAATTTAATATTTATATTTAAATTAAAGAACAAAAGTAAAAAATAATTAAGTTCAATTTCAATCAGAAAATACATTTAAAATTGAGTTCTTAATGATTGAAAAGTAAATCAGTCTGAATTTATTAGATGATAAACTCTATTCTAATCAATAGGGAATACACGGAAAATATATTGGAAGTAAAATGGGAGAGAGAAAGTGGGAGAAAGTAGTAATAGTGGGAAGCAAGATAATTAATTTGGAATCGATGTCACTAAATAAACAACTAAATAAATAACAAGACGAGGCAATTTATTATTTGTCTTGGATTATTTTTTCATTAAATTATTCACTATTTTCAGATGACAAAAAAATAAATACGAAAAAATATGTTTGTCAAATATTGCAATTCATAAAAATTAAATAGTTAATTAAATTATTCACTTTTGATTTTGTATTACAATATTGCTTAGCAGCTTGTACTTATTTATTTATTAAAACCTTCAGAAGGATGGAGGAAATAACGGAGGCAATTACGGCCCAAGTGGTGTAAAGGGGTATTTTTCACAACCCCTAAATAAAATATGATAATTAATTTAATTAATAAGCGTATGATAATTATGTTTTGAAGTGTACTCTTTGTTCTTCGATATGAGCTCCTTGGCTATGCTGCTCTTATTATTATTTTATTTAATATTTTATTTATTTATTCAGTTACAACTAACGTTTATCTTATTGTTTTTTTTTAAAACTTATTTTGCCAATTAACATTTGAGCAGTTTAAATCTTAAAGAACTTGAACTTAAAGCTATGCCTTTCATAATTAATATCGATTTTAGTCTTTCGAGATTCACGATTTTTTATTAACTATATATAGCATTTTTTTATACATAAGTAATTTAAATTTTGTGCCATTTAGGATTTAAATTTATATAAATATTTATATATATATATATATACATATATATGATATGCAATATATCCTATTTGCTTTTTTAAATATTGTTAACTTTTTATTTAAAAACTTTTGGTCGGTCGGAGGACATCCATCGCATGAAAGCCGCCGGAATTTCCGCGACTAATTTTTGCAAAAAAATTTTAAAAAGTTTTAACATTTTTTTATTTATTTATTATTATTTATTTATTTAATTTATTGCACATTTTAAGCAGTCATTATGAATCTAATGTTATTTAATGTCTGTATATTATTAATAGCTATTCAACTTTTATTAAAAACCTTATACATTAAACATTAGTGACTAGTGCTATATATATATATATATATCCATAAGACTTGCTGTTAATTTATTATTTTAATATTTAAACTAAAGTCAGCTAACACAAAAAGAATACGAAAAGTAAAAAATATATTAAATTACAAACAAAATTGGAGATAAGTGAAGCTATACTAGGATACATATCTAATATTTATCAAGTAATATGTAACAAGCATCTATATTTTATATATTTTATAAG
>JBAMBD010000616.1:0-21402 GCA_037043625.1 Drosophila melanocephala | reverse complement strand
TTTATGAATGGTTATTATCATGATATTCATTACCTTATAAGACCACCATATGATTTTCTTAGACTAACGAAGAAAGCCCGTAAAACGGCAATATGGTTAACTAGAAATCAGCACAATCTCTGTTGGAATGATGGAAATTATAGCTTTTTAGAAGTCAGAAACTATCTTCGTGAGCTTCTCAAAGATATGAGAGTAATCACGAAGGGAGATACAAAGAAAAAGTTTCTTGAAAAGTTTCTAAAGACGCGTGTAATCAACATTGAAGACTTTGGATGTCCACGATTAGATGCGAAGAAATTAAATGTTTTCTCCGATTGTGGGTCCCATCTAAATAAAGGTGTATGTGCCCTAAGAAACGCACGAGTTGTATTAGATTTTATTATAATCTGTAATTTGAGTGTGATGTAAACCCATTGACTAAATTGAATAAAGCAAAAACTCAATATTTATAATTCTATAGATTTTTTAATTCGTTTATATTTAGGAACATAGTGGTACAATCAAATTTTAATTTCCATATATTTCAAAATTAGAGCTTTCTAAGATTACAAAGAGTATAAATAAATTGTTTGTGGCACATTGGTTTGTTATTTTCTTATGTATTCTACAATTTGTGAAAAAGTTTTGAAAGTTTCTTAAACTTTGATTTAGTTCTAAATCAACTATTTTTGTAGTTAAATATTTACTTAAGAACTGTTTCTTAGCTCCACCTCGCACAATAACTGTAGCGAAACTATTTAAGGGACTTAATATATCACCAAGGCTTAAATAAGAAATGTCGCCATTACACTAATCCAATCCATCGACATACTGTTTAGTTATTTTCATGGTTTTTCTAGTTATTTCATCCAGCTCTTTTATATTATAGGGAGGCTTGAAGTGAAAGAAATTCGGTATGATTGATCCGGCTTGCATGAAGGCCAATTCCTTCACAAAAATTTGTCGCTCGTTTCCAAATATATACTGAAAGTCAAGAAGAACACACGAGCTTCTGTCTATCTTAATCATTTTGCGTCTAAAGTGTATAATGTACTGAGGAGCATGACCAAGACTCTTCACCTTAAATAGCGCTCACAATTCAATTCCCAAGTTAGTTTGAGACAACTTTTCAATCGATATGGACACACTTCAGCTAAGAAAATCTAGAAATTCAAGAAAAATTCAAGATCACGAAATCATTTTTGGTTTCGAGTATTTTGTTAATCTACAATTAAAATTAAAGTGTGGCTTTTCAACAACGAGACGATTTACACCAATGGTTTGGATGCAGCAGCATAAACGTAATTTCGTTGGATTTGGAAAAGAGGAATGGATTCAATTACTGACGTTTAAGGAATATATCCAGCTAAGGCTTGAGCAGTTTGAGTTCTTGATGCAATAATTGATAATCCCAAGATTGAGAACATAAAGTGCCATTTCAAGATTAGAAAATCCGATAAGCAATGCATATTAATTTTAAATCAATATGGAAATAAAATTGAATTTGATAGTGAATCATGGAGAGCCTTCATAAGATTGGGGATATTTTTCACTTCATTCTTATGTTGGAACACTCTGCTTAAAAATCAAATTTGTAATATTTATAATAACTACATTATCCCAAAATGTTCAAAGATTGGGAAATATGATGTACAACTTTTAGATTTAGATGTGACTTATGGACATGAAGCAGAAATTGATTTAACTCGCTTATGCTTTGAAATTTCAAGAAAGATGGGAAAAGAAATAAAAAAAGATGTAAACCAGTATAGACAACTATTACAAAAGAAAGTTACACAAGTATAGGCACTTTATAAATAAAATAAAATAACTCTTCAGTTGCATTTCTGCTTTTGGAGAATACACACACACACAACAGAATGGGTCTAATTTCGAATTTTGGATTTAAAGCAAATGTAAGGAAAATTGATGATTTCCTCAAGGAGTTTGAGGATGTAATTTTCCCTGAACATTCTAAATTGTTGGAGGAATACCGAGTATTTTTCATGGAGTATGAAAACTATCGTCTAATTAAATCAAAATATGGAAAGCACTTGACAGTGTGCTCATGGTCTTCGGATAACGCCAGAGATGGAGTTGATACATGTGCTTGTCACTACTTTGTATCATATAAAAGAAAACTGGATCGTCTTATATTTCAATACACTAACCTAAGAAAGAGGTTAAGCAAAATGGATAATAATAATAATAATAATATACTTTCATAATGTACATGTATCTTAAAATAAAACTATATCAATAAGAATAAACAAACTTACGCATTTGTAAACATTTTATTTATAAATAAATAAATTATATTATGAAAATTAGAAAAAAATTCTTTTATTTAAACATTTTAAATTCTACAAACCTAGAAATGAAGCCCGCAGGTGCACAAGGCAGCGCATGCTATTATTTCAAATTATTATGCAATTATCATAAGGAGGGTCAGTCAAACAGAGTGCACTGTAAAAAGGGAGAGAACCAAACACACACGAAGAAGGTACCAGCACGTGGCAAACGTACGTGCGAAGTACCTACTTAACAACAGTTTACACCAATACTACTTTAATTATTGAGTGTGATAACATTCAGGTGTGAGGTGTCCTATGAGTTCTATACATTGACAAAAAAGTGAGAAAAGAGAAGCGCGCATTACCTTTCCACTGATCATTGCACCCACCCTCAAATATCAAATCATGTACATGCACAACAGTGCAGCAGCTGCTACCTGATCTTCCACTTGATTCTAGCACACAGGTTACAGGGTACACGACCAGCACACAATATCCTCCTTAAAAACATAATCACGTACGCACACACAAGTGCTGCTGAGTGATCCTCCACCTCATGCCAACCCGCAATAAAAAAAGGGTCAGCCATAAATCTATACCCTTCGATCATAAATGTCTCATACGTGATCCAAAATCACACATTTTCCTAAAAAAGGGCACACACCTGTCACTCCCCCACCCAAAAACAATAAATTAGCTCCAATAATGAAGCAATTAAAAATCAAAAGCAATAAGCCACTTCCTGTCATAGAATCCCCAATTCCCTACTACTAGAATAATTCAACTTGAGAACAAAGTTGGAGATAGAAATGGAATACTCCCGCAGATCTTTATTATTGGATCGATGCTGAAGTTTTATAAATTAAAAAATGTGAAATTTAATATTCTGAAATCTCGATTTCATTTGTGTGATTCTAAGGTATACAATAATTGTTTCGAAAAGGAACGTCTAGAAAAGATTAATCAAGAAACACATCATACCTACGAAACGAATATTTATTTAAATGAGTTGATAGGACATCAAGACATTAGAATAGATAACTTGTCATCCTACATGAATAATTCCAATGAAACCATTCTTAGAACGACAGAAGAACTCAGGGCATATAGAGACACTTTAATGAAAAGAAACCAGCTTTACAGATCTGTTTTATTCATTTCAATAATCTTTTTTATTTTTATATTTTATAAAATAGTTTTATGAATGAAAATTATGGCTAAAAATAGGTTTGCTTTACTTAAATCTATTTAATGGAAATTGCTATATTGCCCTTGGCTAACTAATAATAAATATTTTAATTAAAATGTTCTCTCCGCTTTTAATTAATCTAATTCTAGTAATTGAAGCCTTAGTCGTGTACATGCACTTTAAGATTGCAGTTGAAGCTCAGTCCAAATCTGGCAGAATAATATTATTGAAATACTCCTGAAAATATAAGGCATATCTGCAATAGAGAACAGCCATTGCATAGAAAAATACAGTTGGTTCGAAAATATGGCTTCAGAGAATCTCTTAATTGAATATAGGTTGTGTAATTGCATTGTAAACAAAAGATGACTTCATAACCCTTAAAGTATATTTTTTATTGTCCCTGGTAGTAAAGATCTGCCAGGTATAATCTAAATCTTTCAGCTAATAATGAGATATACTTCTACTATCGAATCATCATCAGATAAAGTTGTGTGACCTTTTTGACAAATCAATTTAAGTTAAATCTGAATGTCCTTTTAGGTTAATACCAATGATGATACTTCTACTATCCCCAATCTATATATATGATAGACATTAAATAAATTATCTAGATTGGGATTTGAAATGAAAAAATATTTAATCATATTAAACCTGAGACTTATTTGGCCTGTCCTTAAAAGGCGTATAGGATTTGAATTCAGATATATCTCCTATTTCTTCTATCATTTTTATGATAGAAGGATGGTTTAATGCCATGAAATCTTCCAAGGATTTAAATTCGTTTTGAATGTTAAGATCACTGCAAATACTTTCCCATAAATCACGTCTACTCCAATCATATCCGTCATCACTCGTTATTGATATCCCTTCTTTGCTAATGTTACACAAGTATAAAACACGGGTTTGTATACCTTTTTATAGTTTTTATGTGGATGGAATCTTTTTTTAACACTGTAATTTATTGGATAAATGTTGCTCTCTGTAAATTTCAATGGAGGAATTGTTCCAATATTTACGACTGATGCTCTTGTTAGAATGTTCCCTACGATTACTGGATAACTAATTTTGGATTCTGGTGATTGAGTCATAAAATTATCGACCAAACCTATTTTTGTTTCCAGTTTTTTGATTTTTTCCCGTGTCTGAAGTATTTTAAAAGAGCTATTATAAGAATCCTCATATCCCTATTGACCAACATTAAAAGCAAACAACTCCACGAAAGGTTGTTTAGGGTCTGTGATCATGAACTTGCCTCCATTAAAGATTCTTCAGTATGGCTTACCAAAGGAAATATGAAGCCAAGAGACGAAGGAGCTTACTGGTTTCTTCAGGATAGAAATATATTCTTTGGAGAAAAAGTCGGATGCCCATATTGCAAAGCTGTGCCAAAAACAGTAGATCATCTTGCTACTAAATGCGACCGTATTCTAGGTCATGATTACACGAGAAGGCATAATGAAGTGTTAAGGTGCATACATTATCACTGTGTAGGAAATTCGGAATTAAGAAGACAAGAAAATTGAAATCCCATTCCGTTCAAGAAGTTGTAGCAAATGTCGAGATTCGAGTAGATACAAGAATTAAGAGTGACATCAAAATACAACATGACAGACCAGATATCTTCTTAAATGATAATATGAAATATGAAATAACTCTGATCGAGGTTGAAATTACCAATCTTGATCTATTAACTCAAGTTGAAAATGAAAAAAACTAGAAAATATGATTTAATAGCAAATGAGTTATCATTGATTTACAAGTACAAAGTGAATCTAATTCCATACGTAATGACCTGGGAAGGGCTGGTAACGAAATACCTCAACAAGTATAATAAAGAGATTGAGATTGAGCCTAAGGTCGAAGCATACATCCAGTCTATTGTACTCAAGAAAACCCTGGAGCATCGAAGAGGCGGACAACCATATGAGTCATGAATAATTGGTGCACAGATCAGCGGGCATAGATAAGAGAATCGACACGAAATCAATCAAAGAATAATTGATAATCATTAGATTTATTCATTAAATAAACTCTTTGTTTATAGTGCAGAAACTTGATGCTTCCATTAAGAGATTGGCTATTTCTTTCGTAATTCCTTGTAAATTTTTAAGAATTTTAAAAATAAGGAAGACTGCAAGCTTCAGTTATCGGAAAAGCATGTCTATTGTAGGAAGCAATGATGTAAAGCTCATACTCCAGCATTTACGACACATAGTCATCTTGTGTAGTATTTGTGTTCAAAATTACGGGTGGTTCAAGAAAGTGTATGTATATGGGATGGATTCAAAGCCATTCCACTTTAGATATAAAACTGTGTAGAATCTGTCGTAAGATGGATGACTGTAGCCTTTTCGTGGTTGCCGGATAAATAATACACTCATGTGTGTGAAACCAATAACAGTTTATATCAGAACGTCACGTCACAGCAGACTCATAAAAAAAACTAGAAAAAAGGGGAGGTGGCCGGATGGTATACATGCGTGTACAGGAGCGGCATGGATAAAAAAGGGCTTGCCCTAAGCTCGAAAGAGTGAGTCACATTGTTTGTAGTACAAGTCTGCAGTCACTAGTTGGGATGCAGCATGAAGCATTCGCTCTTGAATTTTCTTGGAATATGACCGTTGTGGTTGCATTTTTTGATTGCGAAATCCGGCTGTTAAATGTGTCTATATGTGGAGTAGTCGAAATAAGGATATTACGGTTTGAATATAAACTACATATAGTGCTCCTCGTTATCAAGGCTTAGTAGGATATTATAAGACTTATTGTTGTATTTAGAGCGATCTATTGGGAGGTTAGCAGATTATGTCTGGGACAAGCTTTCTGTATCATAACGCGGAAGGTTTAGCAGCCGTTTGACAATAAGGGTTTTATTAATCATTCACTAGCTATGGAAATATAATGGAAAAAATCGTTTTTTAATATCATTTAACTAAAAAACTGAAGCATAAGCATAACATAGAAGAAACTGTTTTGTTTAAGGATTATTTGATAGCACAGAATGTTCTTGAATAAACAATAATAATAATTTTAAATAGAAATAATCCCAAATTTATTCTATTCGGACTTTAATTATCAAAGTTCTTAGTTTTGAAGGATCTTCATAACCCTTTGAATTAAAGTGAGAAAGGATCATATTTCTTTAAAAAGCTTCCTGCAAAAATGATGATTATAAAATCCAAAGGCATTGAAAATTTGAAAACTTAATAGAATCGATCCAATTTAGTCAAGTTGGTTGTAGAAAACAAGACATCAGAAAAAGTAAAAATGTAACATACTCAATCTATGCGATAGTTTTGCATACTTAACTAAGCAGACTAAGAAGGATCCCGAGTGTGCTAACCAAAAAATTCTGAATTTTCATGTGCAACCATAAAACACTGATATTAATTTGAACGGATAAATTAATGAAGAGCTTATGGACCGGGTTCGAATAGTCTTGAGAGAAGTAGTTTTGATATATTCGTAAAGAGTATCTTGATTAAATAGATAAGTTATCATTTAAGTATAAAATTTCAGGATAAGAAGAATCCTTGGAAAGGATTATGATTCAGGTTAAATAGAGATTTAAGGTTGAAAAGTTTTGAAAATAAATGTTTGAAAGCAGATGGTAAATCATGAACGTTTCTCTTGTATCGGGCTATCAAACCGTAGCAGTTATGAACGGATTGTCAAATTTGAGACAATGAGTTAACTTGAAAGGCTATTTAGTGCCGATTCGAATATGGTGATTTTTACTTTCACTATTAGAGTTTTCCAAGATGGAAGTTAAAATTATACTTATTTTTAATAGGAAATGTGGATTTGAAACCCATTTATTAATGTTGTTCTAACATGCCTCTATTTTTGGCATTTATTTAACTGATACCTTTTAAAAAATTATTGTAAACAATTTCAAAAAATAATTTTTAGTTTTGATAGCCAAATAATAGTTGAGATTGAGGAAAGAAGGATCATTTGGCGACTTTGATGCCTTGATGTTATGTAGCTCGAAGGTTAAGTCTGAACCGCGAAATATTTTCTTTTAAAAACTTGAGTCTAGTTATCATTGATAATATATTTCTTCCAAGCTATATTATATATTACAGGAGAAGGTAACTCAGAGAGCAAAGTATAGTTTATAGATGATGAGCTCTCCCGGATATTCAATGAATGAACTATTGGTTTCAATAAGAGAAAGCTTTGAATATGTAAACCTACAATTAATACGAATAGATTATCAAATGTCCTTTCCCAAATCAGGAAGTGTAATCATAACAAATTATATGATTGCACTTCAGATATATTAATATTCGGGCAGCCCTCTTTTCAATATGTTTGCCTGTAAGATGGAGAAGGGCGATAAGATCTGCTGAGAATGAGAATGTATATTAGCCTCTCGCAAGAAAACCAAATCATCAATAGAACAAAAGGAAGAATTTTGTGCTAGCTGATTTCAATTAAGAATGGTTTAAGCTTGCGGTAACACGTGTTTAATGTATCGGTGGCTAATTTTGTTTGTTGGCCGATAGCTTAATAAAAAAATATAAAACCTAGAATATGGAAGTAATCTATAAATTATGCAATTTAACCATCCAGAGTTGAATGAATAACTCGTCCAAACCAACAGAGCTATTTATAAAATCAAAAAGGTTTAGTGAATGTGTAAGATTGTTTTCCTTTAAAAAAAAACAAAACAACTAGAAGCGCCTGTGCCTCTAGCGGAGTAACTTTGAAACTGTTCCCAAAGTCCTGAATACTCGAATGAATCCTAAGTAACTCTTTAGAGCTTTGATTGGTCCTTTTTTTATGGATGTTCGACCATAAAGTCTGTAATTTGGACACCGTCGTCCCACCTTTTTTTTGGGTTTTCGTTTTATTAGCAGGCTGTATCTGTTATTGGTTTGACATGCATAGGCTACTGTCATTTGTTTCATGGCAGATTCCAACTTGTGTGCTCTTTCCAGTAGAAAGAAAAGTGAAATCCCAAGTTAACCATTGAATAAGAATTTTGACTGTAGTATTAGATTGTTCCTAAAAAGCCATAATTGATCGTTAATACCTACAAATAAATCCTACATAATTTTTTAAGAATTTGACAGAAATCCATGAATCATTAACCAAATCAACGCCAACATCATTAAATCTTTGAATGTTGAATGGGCATCGTAAATTAAACGAGCAGAGTGTACCATTTACTTTTAAATTCTTTTTCATGATTGAGACTAGAATAAACTCATAGCAAACTTTAGTTGACCAAATGTGAATGATATCATATATTTTCCAGTTTCGAATAATTAATTCCGTTAATTAAATTGATTAATTCTTAATATTGAAATATCTTAGGTCTTCCAGTTTTTTAAGAAGATATAATGGCCGATATATGCTATACACTTGGCTTTCCTAACAAGTTCTCGCCTTTTATATTTTATATACTTTTTTGAATAAAATGTCCCTTTGCTTCCGTTTTATTTCCCTTTGTTTGTCTTTTTATTTCCCGCATTATATGCTTTGTATTTCCTGCGTTATTATACTTAAAATGTATTTGAATTAAGTCCCCATGCAAAGCTTTTTCTATTCATTAATCAAAACAGTTTCAAGAAGAATGTTCCCTAAAGATTTGACACAGGAATACACAGAGATTATTAATATGCTTCGAAGAGTTACTCCACTAAACATAGCAGACCTAGATGAAATTCACAAGGTTCTCAAAAAATGTGTTTCAAAGGAAAACCTTGGGCTATTAAGCAGCAAATTTGCCTTCGTGACCGAGGCCCTCAGAGATATAAACATTGTGAAAGACTATTTAAGAATAAAAGCTGAAGTCGAGAACGAAATAACAGCTGAAGCTCAAAAAGATGGAATTATCAGAAAGATTAAAAAAGAAGAGATCATACAGACAAAGAAGCCAAGACTAGATGATACCCAGAAGTATTACAGAGGAGTAGGGGAGGAGGCTTTAAAAAGGACAATGCTAGCTTCCAAAGCAGCAGAAGAATTAATCCGAGAAAAAAATGGCAGTCCCAGCAAACAAAATACACACATGCCTGATCTTGAAGAATTAAAAAATCTTTACGCAAGATGTATAGAAGACAAGTTGATAGAAGCAACAAAAAAAGAAATATGGGATGCCCATTTTAAAAAGCCAAAGCCTAAATATATAAGCAAAGTTGTGACGAATTTAGCAGTCGAACTTGGCATGCACAGAATGATGGGTCTATATCTCCTTGATGACGAGTGTAAACCAGAAAATCTGGATTCCGAAGAACGAGAGGAATATTTAGCTTTGGACAAAAGAGTAAAGGAAAATAAAATAAAAAACAGACAGAAAAGATTGGAAACTGAAGCCTTAAAATTGAAAGAAGAGAAAGAGATGCATTCCAAAGTAAGTATTGCAGAAGAACGGCCATCTAGACCAGTAACTCCACATATTGAAATTGAGAATCCTGCGAGCACGATGCCCAGGATCGAATCTCCCTTAATAATGAACGAACCTGCACAGCATGTAAACTCAAGGGAAGCTGAACAAATTCTAAGTTCTGATTTCAGCAAGCAATTTGTTCAGCTGGGCACCTTTGAGTCTGAAAATCATGCACTTCCAATAGAACACACAACTCAACACCCTACTATTCCTTCGATCAACCTGTCAGCAAATACCAGCAACGGCTGGAATATGCAGAATCAAGAGCCAATTCTCTTTAAACCTGAAAATCATGCACATCCCATAGAACACGCACATCAAGAGCTTATCATTCCTACGCACGACACGTCATTGAATATCAGCAATGGTTGGAATATGCAGAATTCCGAGCCAATGCTTTTTAATCCACTCTTAAACCCTCAAGATTATAATGCAATGAACGTGCCTGTACAACCACAGAATTATATTCCAAGTTTCAGCAATGTTGATTCAAATATTTATCAAAGGCAAATAGTCAATGATCAAGAACACCATTGCAGCTTTCCTACCAATTTGGTACAACAGAATGCATTTACTGCACCTTTCGTCAACCAATCCAATGTTAATGCTAGCAGTCTTTCCCGAAATACTCATGGTATTCCTGATATGGATCCTTCTAGTGCATTTATTCCTTGCCACTTCAATCCGAACGCACAAAATCAATATTCCAATAATGATTTATCTAATAACAGGATTGAGAATGATCTCAATATTAATTCAACTCCTATGAATAGTACTCAATTTTACAATAACATTGTTGAGTGTCCCTTTCTGCCCAGTTTTTTTAAAAGACAGCGAGAGAATTCCAATTTCAGTAACACGATGCCAAATCAATCTTATTCTGCCATTTCGACACCTCTCTTTCTCAATCAAAATGAAGGAACACGGGCGACCAGTCCAGTTCACCAGTTCAACCCAGGGCTTACAAATAATATGCAGGTTGGAAATCATGTCTTTATTAACGATTATTTGCCTAACCCTTTTCGAGACAACAACGCATCCTCACATTCCAATTTTAGTGCTGCTGATCAACTCCAGCATTATAATAAAAACAACTGTTTTAATGTAGGACAGCAAGACATTCCAAATCAATCCTTTGGATTTCAATGCGCAAATAGTAATAATCAGCAGAATAGCTTTTCGAATTTCTCACAGCCTTTGCCAAATCAAAACTCTTTTGGCTATGGTCAGCAACAGGTTCCCAATTATACCCCACAACCAGTGTTTAATCGGGCTAGTGAACCTGAAAATAGTCACGCGAACCTTTTTTCTGCTTTCAATCCTTTTCTGAGCGGAGATCCTCAAGGGGCTGGAGACTCTAATCAGTTTGCGTTGAATAGTCGATCACTTTTTCAAAAGTTGGAAGCCCAGAATCCCTTCGCTTCCAATAGTTTGATGGGGGATGATGATGATGGCAATAATCTTGATCGTAATAAGAGGAAAAAATCAAGAAGATAATAAATGATTATTAAAAATAATTTTTTTCTGTTTTGTCTTTTGATCAATGGACAATTTTCATTTTTTATCATCACCGTATATTCTCGAACAATATCCTCTACATGCTGAATTTACAATTCCAACAGCTTTGACTACTTGTTCTGTCATATCAGTATATCTTCCTTGGAGTCTGAACAAGTGAATACAGGATCAAGAAAGGCATTTTCTAAAAATAGTAAATACATCAATCGGCTTTGTGATTTCCGATTTTAGTATAAATAAATAATATGCAGAGAAGATGTTTATTATGCTTAGTTGCAAAATTTCATCCCTTTGCATTTACTAACTACTGACCGATAGTGCACCACCCGTCGAGCTTAGCATTTTAGTTCACTGATTCCATCCCTTTCCTATTTCTCTGATATTTATGTTTATATCTTAGTTAAATTAACTTAATTTATAAGATTAATTGAACATCTTGACATTACCAATTGAATTCCAAATTGTTAGATATCCGATATATTAAAATCAGGTAATTTTGTGTGACTATTATTCAATATTATAATTCTACATGACACTATCTATTGGTTTAGTATTAATTTTAATGCAATTGTCTTAAAACAAATATAAGTGAAAATCTCATTTATTAATTTCACAGCAGATGTGCTTATTGGTTGAGATGAGCTACTATTCCGGATTTGCATTTGTAAGTGGAGATAATTTTTTAAAATCATAACGATAAAGGTTGATTTCACTCCGCAGATTAGCAGAGAATACTTAATAGTGTTAAAGAAGTAGAATCCTTGAAAATTTATCATGGTGTTACTCGACAGTAATTGCTACGGCATATATAAAATCTTACTCATATGGTTCAAACATGTCATTTAAAAGGATTTACTCGCTATCTTTATGAATATCAGATTTTTATCACAGGCCGAGATATGTCACTAAATCAGAGAAAGAAACAAAATCTTCATTATATCCTTCGATATGCTATACGCTTTATATATGCCGCAGAAATTAAGGCTTTCCGTAAAGAATCTGGCTAACTCTGTCTTAACTCATTAAAATTTTTATATCTAAATCAAATAGAGATGATAATAAACTTAGTTAAAACTGCAATACAAGTTTACTATTAGAAAATAGAGGGTATCGGTAGTCTTAGAGAGTTTACGATACATAGTAGTCTTTTCTGAATCTGTTAAACTATAAGATAGTGATGAATTGGTACAAGACCATTCAAGTATGAGTTTAAAAATGTTTCGTTCAGCGTTTTTGATTTTGGTTGGCCAAGTTTTCGTTTTTCCAAGTAAGTGAATTTTTGTAAATAAGATTTTCTATCGATATAAAATGAAAGTAAATTTGTTGGCATTATGAAAAGAACTTGGATTTTGCATGTTTATATTTAGGTGAAAATTGCTTGTATATTCAATAGTAAAGTTCCAATTTGTTGACATGAGAAACGAGAATGGGTTAAATCCTCAAAATTAAAATTTTATTACCTTTTATTCATAACTTGCTTATTTAATATTCTTTCATTTTATTATTAAAGAAATTTATATCCCATGATACCTTATTTTCTAATTAATTGCTAGACACTTTTTATTACTATTAATGTATATCTTGGTATATTAAATGCTTGTAATATGTTATTGTAAGGTGTTACCACTTGATTTATATCTTATTGTTGTTCTCCAAAGACTTTTCGTGAGTATTGAACATTCACTTCAATTCTCATTAGAACGATATTCATTTCCTATTCTTCAATGTAAAGCACTTGAGAATTTTTCATTTCATAAATAGTAACTGATCCCGTCAATGTCAATAAGGATATTAAAATATTTTATGTGTATTGTCGAAGCAAAATATATTCTCCTCTTGAATATAAATGAATAATCTTTCTCTTCTTTGAAATATTTTAAAATTCAATTATTTATATCATAACTGTTAAAAATTTGTATTTCTCTCAATATGATTTCACTGTCAAGTTCTTCAACAATCAAATAATTAAAAAATATTATATCAATATCAACTTAGTGAAATAAATTGCCTAATTATTGATGATCTCTTCAATACATAAATACCGGTTGATTCCACTTCCAATGGATTCAAGTTGTTGTATTGTTTGCATGGGGAGTTGTTAAATAGATCAGTATTTGAAAAATAAATTCACAATTTTAAAGCCAATTACTTGCTGATCAGTAAAAATCAGTATATTTCCATAATCTTCAAATGAGAAATTGATCAAATTAGGCTAATTATTGAAAAATATAAAGGAATTTATTTTTGAACAGTCAAAGATGCAACATGAGTCTTTTAAAATAAAATGCTCGTGATCGGGAATGTAAATAAAAGAGATATGTTCTTGCGAATTTATAAAGCGTTAAATATGAAATCCAAAGATTCTTATTTCACAAAACCTGATTCTTTTAATCTCAAACATGAGTTTCTCATAATTAATTCCGTATTTCAAAAATGTACCAATAGCTTCTTCCGAAAAGATTATATTTTGTATCTAAATTTGTCAAGATCTCTATTCTGAATCTAATTCTACTAAGATTATATTTTTAAGGAAGCGTTCGAAGATTTTTCCGTTCCCAAATCTCAAAATTACATTACTTTCAATCATGGCAACGATAATGTTTTAACAATACAATCCTAAATACCTTCTTTAAAAAGCAGATAGAAATTCCTTCGCCTGGTAATAATAATCAAAAGGATTCAGGTTATTATACATAGAACCAAGGCCACAGGGGTATGGTGGATCTATCAGAGCCGTAGTCATGAAGGAGAGTTTTTAGTGAGTAAAAATCTCACACAACCCAGAGGGTGTCTTTTGAAGATTCTCTCTCCTTTGGCGCAAAAAAAAAAAAAGGGTTATTATAATTGAATGGATGAAATCTGTAATGTTAGTTTCACTAATGTAAAAATCCAAGGTACTCAGACAACAATCAAAGATAAATAAATATATATTCTTCCTAGGAATCAATTCTAGAGAAAAGGTTGGAGAGAGGTATCTTACAGGAAGACAATCTGTCCCCTCTCTTATTTGATTTATGCATGGATCCACTAAGTCGTAAGCTAAGTGCCAAAAATCAGAAAGTCGGTGCCAAAACCGAATCTGATATGTATATTACAAACCACCTTTTATTCATTGATGATTTAAAATAGAGTCCGAGATGACTTTAAGCTAGAGCAAGAAAGGAATGCATCCTCATATTGTCTTGCGGTATAATAAGCATTTTATAGAGCTGAAGCTTGGTGCGTCCATTAAGAGATTGGCAATCTCTTTCTTAACTCCTTGTGAAAATTTTTATGGATTTGAAAAATAAGGAAGACAGCAGGCTTCAGTTGTCTGTAAAACAAGTCTGCAGCCACTACTTAGGAGATAGAGGTGTAAAGCTCGTGCTCGAGCATTTACGACAAATAGGAGTCCGGTGTGGTGTTTGGTTTCAAAATTGCAGTTGTTTCAAGAAAGTGTTTATATATGGAATTGGCATAAAGCCATTCCCCTTTGAGTATAAAACATATATTTTGCTCCTAGTTATCGAAGCCCATCAGGGTATGATAGGGCTTTGCCCCGAATTTAGAATGATCCGTTGAGTGTTTTTCCGATCTTGGCTGGGCCAAGTTTCCTCCATCCCTTGTGGGTGAAGTTTTTAGCAACCCGTTTGAGAATAAGGTTTTCATCGATCACTCACTAGCTATAGCAATATAATGAAAATAAATTACTTTTTTATTGATGATTTGAAATTGCTTGCTGAATCTGATGAACAACTTCAAAGAATGATGAATGAGACAAAGTCATTCTTTAATGCAATTGGTTTGGAAATGAATTAGACCAAATCCGCTACCAATATCAAAGTTTGTGAAGCAAATGCTACGTTTTTTTAAGGCAAAGAGAGTTACAAATACCTGGGAATATTGAGACAGCTAGTAGCACAATATCCAAAGATTCTTTTGAAAAAGTAAGAAATGAAATTTTAAAAAGAATCAAGAATTTGTGTGAAAGCAAGCTGATTACAAATAATTTATTCAAAGCGATAAACGAGCATGCAGTGTCTGTACTTAATTACCATATAGAAGTATTAAAGCTTGAACCAGAAGAATATGTCAAACTCGATGAATCCATTAGGAAAGTACTAATGGAATACAAAGTCCATTTACAGCCAGCAAACAAAGAAAAAAAACGAAATTTATACATCTAGAAGCGCCTGTACCTCAATAAGAGGAAATTCCAAACCTCCTACTGTGGTCCTTGGCACTTAGAACAAATCCTAAGCCCACTCTTTCGAGTTTCGGGCAAGCCCTTTTTTATACATGCCGCTCCGGTACACACACACGCCACCTCCCCTTTTATCGGGGTTTTCTTTTTATGAGTCTGCTGGCTGTGACGTTCTGATATAAACTGTTATTAGTTTCACACACATAAGTGTGTTACTTATCCGGGCAACCACGAAAAGGCTACAGTCATCCATCTCACGCAGATTCTGCCCAGCACATAGCTCATTGACTAAATAATAATACATCATATACATATTTAGTGAAAATGAATTTGAGTTTAGTCTTAAATGGTTAGAAATTGACTAGCATAAATGTTGATTAAAATTTACTTAGTCTAAAACCGAATTTCACCATTTGGCAATAGTTCAAGTGAATGGATTTCCTGCAAGACGACATATTAGATTTAGGCCCATTTCGTATTTTTCTTGATTACTAGTGGAATCTAGTTCGAGATCACGTCAAATATAGTTTGAATTTGTATTAATGCGCTAAATTTGTAAGTTGAAGCATTGATCGAATATCACTTGTCAATATGAAATGTTAGTTATATGATATAAGTATCGAATAGAGAATGATATATCAATTAAGATCATCATGTGTCTATTCACAATAAGAGAAGATATACAAAGGAAATATATTTCAACAAATAGGCTATATTATATAAGAGTTTCTTCTGAAAAAGTACATAGAAAATGTGCCACTGAGAGACCTGGTTCATAAATGGCCAAACCTGAATTTACTGTTGGCATGGCCATTTAATTCGAAACCAATCAGAATTTCATGAGAATTATTACCTATTATTTGATACTACGATTGCTGTCTATAGATTCATCATCAAACATGAAGAGATCTTTATCATAGGAAGCATATTCTATTGATAAATATTGATTTTCTCTTGTTGGAGAATGACACGTTGCTCATGTAAAGGATATTGGTTTTCACATTGTGCTCCTCACTTCTAAATACACACATTTCTTTTAAAAGTTAACGATGATAAAAAGGCATATTGAAATCATAGTTTCTAACATTTTTATGAACTTAAAATGAAATGTATATGGACGTCTTTTTTTATCCTTTAAAATACTTTTAATTTCCTGATTAAGGTTGACCGTTGTTTTTAGGAAGCCTAAGTGGTTGCTTGAGACACTCTCAATGAGCCATTCTTGGAGATTGTAACCCTAGGATAGCCATTATTCAACCGTGGATGTGACACTGATTACTAGATTTCAGCTATAAAACTGAATCACATTGAATTATTCATGTTTCGAGAAAATATTACTTCATGCCTTGACATATTTATCAAGGAAATACCTGTGCATATTTTTGAATAAAATAATTTACTAAGGAAGATACAATTTATTTAAAATTTTTACATTTTAAGTCTAACCGAACATCATAAATCAAACATCCGAAAACATGTGAAATATGTGAAACTCTATATACAACAATACTCATTATGAGACTTAAGTGCATAGCATACTTCACTGGCATTCATTTCCTACTAAGGGTAAAGAATTGCCGGCGATCTCCTATAAATATATAAACTGATTCTACTTTCATCATGAACCATTCCTAAAGAAGAATATGTTTGTCCCAAGGATGTATCAATCGTGTTAAGACGAAAGACTGTTTAACCTGATATATTTATCAGTTTAAAAAGTAGATGAACAAGCCAAATTAAGTAAATATTGAGTTTACCAGTTTAATATTCCACTTCCGAAATATATCTTGTCACAAATGAAGAAGTGTCATACGAACAATTTCCTGTCATTCACTCTGTGCAATATATCAATTATAGCTATATTTATGTGTGGCCGTCAGATTCCAATTGTAACATGACAGGCCAAAAGAAGTGAATAATGATTTAATATTCGTTCTTAGACAATTAAGATCTTATGCAATTCCTTGAAAGCAAAGTTTTCATGTAATAGCAATTTCTTCATTTAATAAATAGATCAAATTTTTCTTTAGCTAAGTTGTTCACATAATAAATTAAAACCCTTCTGATGGAATATAAAATTTCAAAAGAATATAAAAATCATTTGTTTCCAGACTATCTATTGTAGAGGAAATTAATCTAATCGAATCTACAAAAGAATAAGCTGTTGAGCTGTACATACGGATATTATAAATAAAGAATTAGTGAATATAAATGTAGGAATAGAATTAACAAATTCTAATTTGAACAACAAGATATTCGGGATTTGTGAATTTTATAAATAATTCAAAACACCAGGTTGATTCTGCCTGACGTAGATGCTAGTCTCTAAGATTAAGCCATGCATGTTTATGTAATAAGGACGAATAGCTCAGTAAAACTACGATTATTTAGTCTGTTTGTGTAAGATAACTACGTGAAAATGTAGCTAAGAGAGAACAGAATAAGACGTAGGACTATCAGTTAGTTGGTAGTGTAAAGGACTACCAAGACGATAACGGTTAACGGGGAATTAGGGTTTTATACCGGAGAGGGAGCCTGAGAGATAGCTCCCACGTCCAAGGACGGCAGCAGATGCGAAAATTGCCCACTGTTTATAGGAGGCAGTTATGAGACGTGAAGAATGAATGTTTGGTAAAAAGAAGCAGGAGAATTGGAGGGCAAGTTTGGTGCCAGCAGCCGCGGTAATACCGACTCCAAGAGTGTGTATGAGAGATGCTGCAGTTAAAAAGTCCGTAGTCTTTTCGATTTAAAAGGAGATATGAAGTCTCTTTCAATGTTGATGGAAGAACCGATGGGGAACATAGTATACTTGGGCGAGAGATGAAATGTCATGACCCCTTGTGGACTCAGCGAGGCGAAATCGATGTTCTAGTAGGTATTTGGTGATCAAGGACGAAGGCTGGAGGATCGAAAGTGATTAGATACCGCAGTAGTTCCAGCAGTAAAAGATGCCGACATGTTGATTGGACACAGTTAACAGGGAGAAATCTTAGAGTTCGGGCTCTGGGGATAGTATGCTCGCAAGAGTGAAAATTAAAGAAATTGACGGAGCTACACCACAAGGAGTGGATTGTGCGGCTTAATTTGACTCAACGCGAGGAAACTTACCAGGGGCAAGTATTGTGTAGAAAAGAGCAATACAGAAGTGGTGCATGGTCGTTGGAAATTGATGGGATGACTTTGAGCTTAAATGCTTGAATGAGTGAGATCTTTAGACATGTTTCATACGGAACAGGAAGAAAGAGGCTATAACAGATCAGAGATGCCCTTAGATGCCCTGGGCTGCACGCGCAATACAATAGCACATAAATAAGTAGATAGGCAAGTGTTTTGATGGATTATGTGTTGTAAGACAGATATGAAAGAGGAATTCCTAGTAAGTATGTATCATCAATGGATATTGAATGGGTCCCTGTAGCTTGTACACACCGTCCGTCACTATCTCAGATGTCTTTCAGGATGAAGAGTTTAGGCTCTGAATAATGAAAGGTAGATAAGATGTAAGTCGTAGCAAGGTTGCGGTCGGTGAACCAGCCGCAGGATCATAAAAACTTTTTAGCAATGGCATCAGTAATATTGGAATCTATTTGTGATATATTTTCTGATCACAGTTTGTCACCTTTACGTGGTTGCCTGGATAAGTAACAGACACGCTCGTGATCCTAAAGCGAGCCCATGTATTTCCTGAGAAGACCGCTTGTTGATATAGGTGTAGCCTCATCTCAGCTACAGGAGGATTATCTCTTCTACATGTAAAATACTGGAAGCACCATTCTGTGCTTAGAGACCAATGGTCATGGATAGTTCTTAGAGGGAACATGCCAGCTTTCGGCAGAAAGCCATATGGGGGATTGGATTTGGCCGCCAATCTCTACAAAATAGAAGAAACTCCACTGGGCAGAGTCTGTCACCTTTACGTTGTTGCCTGGATAAGTAACAGCGGCTCGCACCCCCTGTGAAACCAAGAACAGACATGCTCGTGATCCTAAAGCGAGCCCATGTATTTCCTGAGAAGACCGCTTGTTGATATAGGTGTAGCCTCATCTCAGCTACAGGAGGATTACCTCTTCTACATGTAAAATACTGGAAGCACCATCCTGTGCTTAGAGACCAATGGTCATGGATAGTCCTTAGAGGGGATATGCCAGCTTTCGGCAGAAAGCCTTACGATGTTCTATACTGTTTCTCAGTAAATACCGTCTTTATACATGTCAAATGTATACTGTGAATATATGCCTCTAGTAACCAAAGCCCAACTGGGTATGGTAGATGTGATACACCAGAGTTTAATAGGGAAGCCTGAAAGTTTTTGTTCGAGATACTGAATTTTTTATATCAGATGTAACTTGGGTCAATGAAATTGAATAAACAAAATTTTTTTTTTTTAGAAGAAACTCCAAGTGAGTTTGAAATAGAATATAAATGGGGGGTTTGGATTTGGCTGCGCAGCTAATCATTTTTGAAAAAACCTTTAAACATACTTTAAAAGCGCTAGGATGCATGAGAAAGCATAAGGGAAGACTGGGGAAGCGTTTATCGCAACTCTATTCCCAATGGGAGACCGCTTTCGCTCCCAGATTTAAACAAGCACGCATCCGCTTGAAAAATAAAAATAGAGCGCACGTCGTTCATAGACAAATGGATCATAATCCCAGATCCGAAACACCGAAGAATCATGCAACAGACACGCCAGAAAGTGCTGTGGTCAATATAAAAGATTCAAAATCAAATTTCGCAAAGAGCGAAAAAATCAAAAATTTTGCAAATATTTTCAAAGAAAAGCAAAGAAATCTAAAAAGTCGAAATATGACAAATATTAAAAATACCTCGAATATATTAATTCCAATCGAGGAAAGACAAAAAGTCTTCGACATACTCGGAGAAAATAAAAATCATAAGAAAAATTTTATCTTATATAAATTAATTCTGCCAAAAATGGTGAAATACCAGGAGGCACGCAAGTTTTTGAGCCAAGGTTTTGAGATTCCCAAGGAGTCATCAATGGGGCTCATCCTCTCTACAAAGCGAAAATGCTTTTATTTCTTTGGTGACCAAATCTCGGTCGAAGAAATTAATTTAGTGGGTTTGGACCTAAAAGGTACAGCTATCTGCCAAATTTGCCCCGAAGAAGCATGTTCTTTAAAATATGAACTGTATGGGGAATATAAAAATATGTCGAAAGACAAAAAGAATAATATAGTCATCAGAATGCTGGCAAAGAAATTTGTACGAGCGTGTGACACACAAGATGGCAAATCTTTTGCCGAATTATTTGGGTTTGTTGACCCTGAAGTAAAGATTTTTAATAACTTCAATTCTCATTTTTATAATAATGAAACTGATAATGGAAGCAATTTCTTCCAAAATAAAAATATTATCCAACTGGATGAAAACAAGATTTCCTGTATGGAAATTATTAAACAGAACGTAGATACGTTCGCAAAATCTTTTGGCTCTGAGCTCTCTTTCCATGAGAGGAGCAAAAAACTAAAAGACCAAAGGGGTCAAAATTTTGAAAATTTTTATTTTAAAAATTTATCAATAGAAAGCAAGGCAATTACAGATTCTGCCGAAATCGAAAAGGAATTAAAGGATATTCCGAATATAAATTGCAGTATAAACCAAAGTGTGACTGCTGAATCAAAAGACTGTCCATATACCAAACATGTGCAAGACAATATAAAACAATCTCTCAAATTTCGCTCGGAGCAGTCCAGCGAAGAGAGGGACCAGAAAACAAAAGACCAAAGGGGTCAAAATTTAAAAAATTTTAATGTAAAAAAAATTAAAATAAAAGAACTGGAGAGTAGTGATTCCTCCGAAAGTAAGGAAGACT
>JBAMBD010000614.1:0-50391 GCA_037043625.1 Drosophila melanocephala | reverse complement strand
GTATAAAACATATATTTTGCTCCTAGTTATCGAAGCCCGCCAGGGTATGATTGGGCTTAGCCCTGAATTTAGAGTGGTCCGTTGAGTGTTTTTCCGATCTTCCTTGGCCAGGGCCAAGTTTCCGCCATCCCCTGTGGGTGGAGTTTTTAGCAACCCGTTTGACAATAAGGTTTTCACCGATCACACATTAGCTATAGCAATATAGTGAAAATAAATTACTTTTTTTTAACAAATAAATCATTGAAAATAAAATATTTATTGATAACTATTATCCTGCATGGATACTGCCTGCAGCGATTGACACACCGTATTGTGCTAAAGAGCTATCATAAATCAGAATAATATCTAAAAATCAATTTCTGTTTTTTGCCTTCTTCCTGAAATAATAAATAGTAAACGCAAGCTGGATTATCAATAGGGACATAGAAATTGAACATAAAATCATCAAACGGCCATCATTATCTCTAACTGATTCAAACATTAAAAATTCGTTCATGATCGCATAATCCTTAGAAGATAATACATTTTCGACAAGAGATATATCTATATCTTTCAAATCCTCACTTATAATTCTCTCAATCAATGCCAAAATCTTCTTATTAGGAAACAAATAAGCAAATTCTTCCATCCGGAAAATATTTAGAATCTCTATATTCAAGACATTTCCAAGGCTTTTGAGGTTTCTGTATTGGCCGATCGTGTAAATTTTAAAGAAACGTTTTATTTCAAGCAATTCATCTACTTTATGAATTAAAGTGAAGAGAAGATCATATTGAAAGGTCTCGTAAATAAAATCCCAGAGCTTGAAATTATTCTCAGACGTTAAACTTGCTTTAAGATGATCAAAACAATTTAAATTATTATAATTCATGGATCCTTTTAATACTCGATTGATTAACTTGGTATCATTGTCTAAAACAAACATGAGCGTGTATATAAGTATATTGTTGACAGCAATTTCGGCATCTAAACAATCATCCTTCAAGTTCTCATCCTTTATTTCTTCATTACCAAATTTCTTAATAAATAAGACAAGGTTGCAAAAGGAATGCAATCAGCGTCTTTATTGTATTGGTTTAGATGTTTATTAACTTGATTGAGGCTTTGATCCATGAGCTGATAATAAATAATTCTGCAAAACCCATTTTTAGAATTATTATCTTTGAATTTTAACTCATATTGCGCATCAATTTCCTTTTCTAACTGTCCTAGAAATAAAATTTTATAAATCAGATGAGGACTGGGGGGGGGGGGGGGGGGGGGGGGGGGGGGGGGGGGGGGGGGGGGGGTTTATGAGCTTCAAAAAGTTTGGAGATTTTCCATTGATTTTTTGAAGCTTGTGAACATGGTAGACTGAAGAACATCAATGGCATCTTCGAGTGGAACAGGTATATCATGCTTATCTTGTTTAGTTTTATTTAAAAAAAAATACAATTTTTTACAAAATCATTTAAAATCTCGAAAATCCTTTCTAATTTGTCTCTTTTCAAATAGTTAAACAATCTATATAATGAAACAAAAGCACTCATCAAATCTTCATTTTCCTCCAATCTAATGTTACGATCTGCATAAAAAAATCTCCACTCGGGATGCTTAGATGTAGTATTCAGATTAAAAATATCTCTTTGGCCTTTTATATTCTTTATAGAATCCAGGTCTCTAATATTCTCGCTATCTGAATTTCTGATTTCTAAAATCGGAGAGAATCTCCTATCATTCGATTGCATAGATATACAAATTATTGAAAAAATAATTAAAAATTTTTTCAATTTGTAAAATTTCAAGATTTATTTTTGATCAAAAAAAAGCAATCTATTTTCATGAGAAAAAGTCAGATGCTCGTATTGCAAAGCTGTGCCAAAAACAGTAGATCATCATGCTAGTGAATGCTAGGACTGATTACATTAGAAGGCATAATGAAGTATTAAGATGCATAGATTTATCACTGTGTAGAAGATTCGGAATTAAGAAGACAAGAAAATTGAAATCTCATTCACGTTCAAGAAGGTTGTTGCAAATGAAACATGTCGAGATTCGAGTAGATATAAGAGTTACAACATGATAAACCAGATATCTTCTTACATGATAAAAGGAAAATGAAATACACTCTGATCGAGTTGGAATCACCAATCTTGACCTATTAACTCAAGTTGAAAATGAAAAAACTAGAAAATACGATTTAATAGCAAATGAGTTATCATTGATTTACAAGTGCAAAGTGAATATAATTCCATACTTAATAACTTGGTAACGAAATACCACAACAAGTATAGTAAAGAGATTGGGATTGAGCCCAAAGTCAAAGCGTACATTCAGTATATCCTAGTCAAGAAGACGGACAACAATGTAAGTCTTGAGCAGTTAGTGCACAGATAATCGGGTGTAGACAAGAGACTTGACACGGAATAAATCAAAGAGTAACTATTAGATTACCCATTAAATTAATCCTTTATGGTTATTCAATAGTTCCCATTTATTAAACTAATAAGTATATGATTAGCTAATTAAACTATAGTAAATACGGAATATACCCTTTAATAAATATGTCTTGCGATATACTAAATACTGACTATAGTCTACGACAAATCATATGTACCCATTAAGAGATTGGCAATTCTCTTTCTTGAAATTTTTCTGCTAAAAATCAAGTTTAAATGAATCCAAAAAATCGAAGAGACTTATCCGCAAGTTTCTAATTATGTCAAAATAATTCATAGGTACGAGATTTTCAGTTTTATAATATTCCTTTTGAATCCCACAGTATGATTCCAAACCCGTTTCGATAAATTCTTGGATTGTAAATCGAATCTTGAAATTCATTCTAACTAAAATTGATAATTCTGTGTAGCATTTCGGTTTCCATAAAATGCCGGATGGTTCAAGAAAGTGTTTATATATGGACACGAAGCCATTCCACTTTGCATTTAAAACATATATGCTGCTCCTAGTTATCGAAGCCCACCAGGGTATGACAGGGCTTAGCCCTGAATTTAGAGTGATCCGTTGAGTGTTTTTCCGATCTTCCTTGGCCAGGGCCAAGTTTCCTCCATCCCTCGTGGGTGGAGTTTTTAGCAGCCCGTTTGACAATAAGGGTTTCACTGATTACCCATTAGCTATAGCAATATAGTGAAAATAAATTACTTTTTTTTTTGAATATCTTTTTCATTAAGGTGGAAGATCCATTCATAACCCTAGAACCAAGAAAAAATCTATTGAACTTCAAAAATGAACATACTGATATAATAATTTGTTATGAATTTTTCTGAAAGTCTAATAATATGAGATTTTAACTAAAGGCGGCAAATAGGATTCAATCTTTACACAAATATACTTTGATATGTCTAATTTCTCTTTTGTAAAATAAACTTTTGCAGAATTGAAATTTTTTCAAAAATTTAGTGATGATAACAGCATTGATGCAAAATTTTGGCGAATTAAATAAATAAAATTTGAAATTTGTATAAAGATCAAAAATAATAAAGGATGAATAGAAAGAAGCACAAAAATCAATCCATGAACTTTTTAACTTAATTGTTATTAATAAGTCAAACTGTCTTTTATTTTCTTTTTGAAGTAGATTCCCTATCCTTAAGAGATGTGATAACTTTTAATCCAATGAAACTTCAGGCATCATTTGTATTGGCTTTGATTGAAAAGAAGAATTCCAATATGGAATAGAAACCAAAGAAGCGTCATGGATTTTCTTTCCTTCACCTTTTATTCAATGGAGCGGCCATGAGCTATTTGAAAAAGATTTGGCTTATGCTGAATAATCTTTATAGCGCGTCTGATTCGAGGCTCATTATGCCAGTTTGAATAAAAATTTCCACATCAAATTAAATTCAAAGCTGATTTCATTTCTGCAAGAAAACTGCTCAGCTTATGAAAAGCTATTCTGAATATTGTTGGTATGACTATTTGTGATATTTCAGTTGCTATACAAGATATCTTTGTATCTAACAATAATCAGATGGAACAAAAAGTAGATGAAAACTCGGCTATACTTCTGGCCAAAAATATGGTACATTCAACGACTATTTTAGCCATTTCTGATCCATTCTTCATAGCCGAGATAAATGACTCCAATACTGATAAGGTTTCACCAATGAAAATATATGTTTTTGTGTACAATGCATAAAATACAATTATAATCGATAGGCTTGAAAATCAAACAAATCAATGATCTCTTTAGTGTTGAATTAGAAAATTGATGTGTAGGTATTTAAAAATTGCCACAGGGATATTTTGTTAAAGAAACAGTCTTATTTCAAATATATCTCTGCAGCTATCCATAGATAATCTAACTTGGAAATCTTTTAAATATACAATAATAATTTTTATATGTTTAGATTTATTATTTTACACAAAGCAAAATGTTCATTGTCAATCGCATCCTTTGACAGTTATGCTTCGTATCTTGTGAATGCTAAAACTGCCTTCATCATACTTTAAATTTTACCCTGCCATCTTCAATTTCTAGCAGATTTCTTACAAAGTATGAATATCTTTATCGATTAATTTGATTTTTAGTTACCTACCCCACTTTGTTTAAAAAAAAACGAAACAACTAGAAGCACCTGTGCCTCTATAGGTGGAAAATTTTAAACCTCCTACTGAGGTCCTGGGCACTTGGAACAAATCCTAAGCCCACTCTTTCGAGCTTCAGGCAAGCCCTTTTTTATCCATGCCGCTCCCGCACACACACACACGCATGCAATCATCCGGCCCCACCTCCCCTTTTTTCGGGTTTTTGTTTTTATGAGTTGGCTGTGACGTGACGTTCTGATATAAACTGTTATTGGTTTCACACACATAAGTGTGTTACTTATCCGGGCAGCCACGAAAAGGCTACAGTCATCCATCTTACGAAAATTTTTGCCCAGCCAGTTATAAAAAACCATGGATCTTTAATTGGTGAAAATATTAGTCTTTTGATTTTTTAATTTATTAGTACAAATATTAAAAATTATTACATAATTTTAAATTGGAGATGCAAATCTTCAGCTGTTGTGTTTCAAAGATACGATAAGCATAAATCTTATACGTCCTCTTAGATGTTGAAGATCGTCAATATATGATAGGTGTATGTCTGAATTTAGACGTATACATTTTGTCACTTTTAATCTTATCTGTATCTAGTTTTCTCAATCATAAAGAGTTTTTAGTAACTCGTTGGACAATAAGACATCATCGACCATTTATTAACTATAAAAATAAATTTAGAATAGCAATTTAAAATTATATTAAGATCTAAAAAGACTATGAAAATTGAGATGATGAAACGCCAAATGTAACAAATAAATCATTGGTCGGAGATGACTTTAAACTAGAGCGAGAAAGGAATGCATCTTAATACTGTCTTGCGGTATACTAAACACTTTATGGTCATGAAAATCGATGCATCCATTAAGAGATTGGAAATCTCTTTCTTAACTCCTTGTGAAAAATGTTATGAATTTGAAAAATAAGGAAGACAGCAAGCCGCAGTTGTCTGTAAAACAAGTCTGCAGCCACTACTTAGAAGGTAGAGGTGTAAAGCTCGTGCTCAAGCATTTACGACACATAGGAGTCCTGTGTAGCGTTTGGTTTCAAAATGCCGGGTGGCTGTCGAAAGTGTATATATATATGGACACGAAGCCATTCCACTTTGGGTATAAAACATATATTTTGCTCCTAGTTATCGAAGCCCGCCAGGGTATGATTGGGCTTAGCCCTGAATTTAGAGTGATCCGTTGAGTGTTTTTCCGATCTTCCTTGGCCAGGGCCAAGTTTCCGCCATCCCCTGTGGGTGGAGTTTTTAGCAACCCGTTTGACAATAAGGTTTTCACCGATCACACATTAGCTATAACAATATAGTGAAAATAAATTACTTTTTTTTTAACAAATAAATCATTGAAAATAAAATATTTATTGATAACTATTATCCTGCATGGATACTGCCTGCAGCGATTGACACACCGTATTGTGCTAAAGAGCTATCATAAATCAGAATAATATCTAAAAATCAATTTCTGTTTTTTGCCTTCTTCCTGAAATAATAAATAGTAAACGCAAGCTGGATTATCAATAGGGACATAGAAATTGAACATAAAATCATCAAACGGCCATCATTATCTCTAACTGATTCAAACATTAAAAATTCGTTCATGATCGCATAATCCTTAGAAGATAATACATTTTCGACAAGAGATATATCTATATCTTTCAAATCTTCACTTATAATTCTCTCAATCAATGCCAAAATCTTCTTATTAGGAAACAAATAAGCAAATTCTTCCATCCGGAAAATATTTAGAATCTCTATATTCAAGACATTTCCAAGGCTTTTGAGGTTTCTGTATTGGCCGATCGTGTAAATTTTAAAGAAACGTTTTATTTCAAGCAATTCATCTACTTTATGAATTAAAGTGAAGAGAAGATCATATTGAAAGGTCTCGTAAATAAAATCCCAGAGCTTGAAATTATTCTCAGACGTTAAACTTGCTTTAAGATGATCAAAACAATTTAAATTATTATAATTCATGGATCCTTTTAATACTCGATTGATTAACTTGGTGTCATTGTCTAAAACAAACATGAGCGTGTATATAAGTATATTGTTGACAGCAATTTCGGCATCTAAACAATCATCCTTCAAGTTCTCATCCTTTATTTCTTCATTGCCAAATTTCTTAATAAATAAGACAAGGTTGCAAAAGGAATGCAAAATAACAGCCGACCTGGTTATAGTCACTTGATAATCATCCTTGGATACGAGGCAATTGAAGGTTTCAATTTTACAAGCAACATCTTTTATGATCTCAATAGAATTAGCGAAATCCAAACCGTTGTCCTTGGAATACTCCTTTATTGTATGGAAGTCTAAAAGTTTCTTAGCAAGTAAATTTTGGCTTTCAGCGTCTTTATTGTATTGGTTTAGATGTTTATTAACTTGATTGAGGCTTTGATCCATGAGCTGATAATAAATAATTCTGCAAAACCCATTTTTAGAATTATTATCTTTGAATTTTAACTCATATTGCGCATCAATTTCCTTTTCTAACTGTCCTAGAAATAAAATTTTATAAATCAGATGAGGACTAAAAGGTTTATGAGCTTCAAAAAGTTTGAGATTTTCCATTGATTTTTTGAAGCTTGTGAACATGGTAGACTGAAGAACATCAATGGCATCTTCAAGTGGAACAGGTATATCATGCTTATCTTGTTTAGTTTTATTTTTAAAAAAAATAAAAATGTTTACAAAATCATTTAAAATCTCGAAAATCCTTTCTAATTTGTCTCTTTTCAAATACTTAAACAATCTATATAATGAAACAAAAGCACTCATCAAATCTTCATTTTCCTCCAATCTAATGTTACGATCTGCATAAAAAAATCTCCACTCGGGATGCTTAGATGTAGTATTCAGATTAAAAATATCTCTTTGGCCTTTTATATTCTTTATAGAATCCAGGTCTCTAATATTCTCGCTATCTGAATTTCTGATTTCTAAAATCGGAGAGAATCTCCTATCATTCGATTGCATGGATATAAATATTATTGAAAAAATAATTAAAAAATTTTTCAATTTGTAAAATTTCAAGATTTATTTTTGATCAAAAAAAAGCAATCTATTTTCATGAGAAAAAGTCAGATGCTCGTATTGCAAAGCTGTGCCAAAAACAGTAGATCATCATGCTAGTGAATGCTAGGACTGATTACATTAGAAGGCATAATGAAGTATTAAGATGCATAGATTTATCACTGTGTAGAAGATTCGGAATTAAGAAGACAAGAAAATTGAAATCTCATTCCGTTCAAGAAGTTGTTGCAAATGAAAATGTCGAGATTCGAGTAGATATAAGAGTTACAACATGATAAACCAGATATCTTCTTACATGATAAAAAGAAAAATGAAATAACTCTGATCGAGGTTGGAATCACCAATCTTGACCTATTAACTCAAGTTGAAAATGAAAAAACTAGAAAATACGATTTAATAGCAAATGAGTTATCATTGATTTACAAGTGCAAAGTGAATATAATTCCATACTTAATAACTTGGTAACGAAATACCACAACAAGTATAGTAAAGAGATTGGGATTGAGCCCAAAGTCAAAGCGTACATTCAGTATATCCTAGTCAAGAAGACGGACAACAATGTAAGTCTTGAGCAGTTAGTGCACAGATAATCGGGTGTAGACAAGAGACTTGACACGGAATAAATCAAAGAGTAACTATTAGATTACCCATTAAATTAATCCTTTATGGTTATTCAATAGTTCCCATTTATTAAACTAATAAGTATATGATTAGCTAATTAACATATAAATACGGAAAACCCTTTAATAAATATGTCTTCTTTAAATACTGACTTAGTCTACGACAAATATATTACCCATTAAATTAATTCTTTTCTTGAAATTTTTCTGCTAAAAATCAAGTTTAAATAATCCAAAAATCGAAGAGACTTATCCGCAAGTTTCTAATTATGTCAAAATAATTCATAGGTACGAGATTTTCAGTTTTATAATATTCCTTTTGAATCCCACAGTATGATTCCAAACCCGTTTCGATAAATTCTTGGATTGTAAATCGAATCTTGAAATTCATTCTAACTAAAATTGATAATTCTTGTCATTTCGGTTTCCATAATCTTCAATTCTCATATTTCCTCTGGGAAATTAGATTTTGAAAAATATAACACATGATTTTCTTCTGCTTGCACAATCAAATTATGTGTTCTGATAAAAAGCTTTTATTATAGTCGATTAAAACTCTTAATGATGTGATTGGTAAATTTTTCAAAATTATTCAAACAGCATACAAATTCAAGTCTTTGCTATTTAAGATCACTGTTGGAAAATTTTTGAGACCTAGAATGCCTTCATTAGAAAATAGAGCATGTAAGTAATTTCTTGTCATGCTTTACATCTGCCCGGGATATTTTTATGGAAATAATTCTCAAAATATATTTGCAAGTTTCGGATTTCGAAATCTCCAAGCATATTTACACAATAACTCTTATTTGCCAAAAGTGCAAAACACTCAATGTTTTTATAAATATTATGCCATTAATTTTTAATTTAAAGTGCTTTCTCTAACTACTAAAAATAATTAAATTTTCATCTTTACTTCAGATTTTGAATATCTTTTACATTGAGATGGAAGATCCATCCATAACTGTAGAACCAAGAAAAATTTTATTGAACTTAAAAAATCAACATGCTGATAAAATATTTTTTTATGAATTTTTCTGAAAGTCTAATATATGAGATGCTAACTAAAGGAGGCAAATGCGATTCAATCTTTAGATAAATATACATTGATAAGTCTAATTTCTCTTTTGTAAAATACATTTTTGCAGAATTGAATTTTTTTCAAAAATTTAGTGATGATAACAGCATTGATGCAAAATTTTTGCGCATTTAATAAATAAAATTTGAAATTTGTACAGAGATCAAAAATAATAAAGGATAAATAGAAAGAAGCACAAAAATCAATCCATCAATTTTTTAACTTAATTGTTATTAATAAGTCAAACTGTCTTTTATTTTCTTTTTGAAGTAGATTCCCTATCCTTAAGAGATGTGATAACTTTTAATCCAATGAAACTTCAGGCATCATTTGTATTGGCTTTGATTGAAAAGAAAAATTCCAATATAGAATAGAAACCAAAAAAGCGTCATGATTTTTTCTTTCCTTCACCTTTTATTCCTTATGGAGTGGCCATGAGCTATTTGAAAAAGATTGAGTTTATGCTGAATAATTTTTATAGCGCGTCTGATTCGAGGCTCATTATGCCAGTTTGAATAAAAATTTCCACATCAAATTAAATTCAAAGCTGATTTCATTTCTGCAAGAAAACTGCTCAGCTTATGAAAAGCTATTCTGGATATTGTTGGTATGACTATTTGTGATATTTCAGTTGCTATACAATATATCATTGTATCTAATAATAATCAGATGGAACAAAAAGCAGATGAAAACTCGGCTATACTTCTGGCCAAAAATATGGTACATTCAACGACTATTTTAGCCATTTATGAACCATCCTTCATAGCCGAGATAAATGATTCCACCACTGATAAGGTTTCACCAATGAAAAGATATGTTTTTGTGTACAATGCATAAAATACAATTATAATCGAGAGGCTTGAAAATCAAACAAATCAATGATCTCTTTAGTGTTGAATTAGAAAATTGATGTGTAGGTATTTAAAAATTGCCACAGGGATATTTTGTTAAAGAAACAGTCTTATTTCAAATATATCTCTGCAGCTTTCCATAGATGATCTAACTTGGAAATCTTTTAAATATACAATAATAATTTCTATATGTTTAGATTTATTATTTTACACAAAGTAGAGTGTTCATTTTCAACCATGTATTTTGACAGTTATGCTTTGGATTTTGGGAATGCCAAAACTGCCTTCATCATACTTTAAATGTTATCCTACCATCTTCAACTTCTGTCAGATTTCTTACAAAGTATGAATATTTTTATTGATTCATTTGATTTTTAACTACCTACCCCACTTTCTTCAAACATTTAACTCCCATGAGTCATATGATTCATAACTCTAATTTGAATCAACCTAGAATATGATAGAATATTAAGACTAATATATTTATTTACAAATTTGATTACTGGGCAATATCTGTCGAAAGACGGAGGACTGTAGCCTTTTCGTAGTTGCCTGGATAAGTAATACACTCATGTGTGTGAAACTAATAACAGTTTATATCAAAACGTCACGGCCAGCAGACTCATAAAAAGAAAAATCCGAAAAAAGAGGAGGTGGGGCCGGATGATTGCATGTGTGTGTGTGCGCCATGGATAAAAAAGGGCTTGTCCTAAGCTTAAAAGAGTGGGCTTAAGATTTGTTCTAAATGCCCAGGACCTCAGTAGGAGGTTAAAATTTATTCCTGTAGAGGCACAGGCGCTTATAGCTGAATAAATTTTGTTTTTTTTGTTGAATTAAAAGCATCTTAAGGCGAAATACACCAAGAAAGACTTACCAATAAAAATTAAACGCAAAATATCCACTTTCTGTCCCCTACAAATAGCGAATTTGCGGCATCAGAAAATAATAAATGGAAAAAGAACGTTTCTTTACATTCTATTGTAAATTTAAAAAATGTCGAAAAAGTAAACATTCATTAGTAAATATGTCTTCAATAATAAATTTCACGGCTCAGCAGTAGAGACCATTTTACTACCAATTCACACAGGATAAAGATTATATTCTTGTAGATGGGTATCCTGACACAAGCAGCCTATCTTGCCTTCGTCTTCTTGATTTTCGTCTTTTCTGCTTTTGAAAGCGCTTTTTATAAGAACCAGTGTAATTAACTAAAATTTATTTAACGTCTATATTTACAAAATAGATTACGTATCAATGGTGTGTTGAATTGGATTTAAATATCTTGATTCATGAAGGGCCACTCACATTTGTAAGATACCTTTCTTGTCATTTCTCTGAATTATCAGGAATGGAAGTAAAGTTCGACCATTGGATCATAAAACCAAATCTCATATCAAATTGTCAGGCGTGACATATATGGAAGCTGTATCAACTTGTACAAAGATCTTCGACGATAACTAGACATTTGAGTTGTAATTGATTAAAATAGGATTCAATTTAGAAAAAAAAAAACATAAAAGAAAAAAGGTATTTACAACTAATTTATTATTTGAGTAAACTTTCGTAAAATTCAACGAGTGATTTTATCTTTTTACTCGTTTGAATTTTATTGGTGACTAGTTTGACCACCTTCTTATCTTTATTCTTACTTTCATAAGAATTAACAATTTGTTTGAAATTATTGGAATTTAAAGCCCCCTCTTTTCCAATAATATCATTTATATCTTCCCTAGAGATATAAATTGTTTTGTTACGAGTTGACTCGTACAAGTATCCGTTACCTCGTCCGTAGCGTCAATACCTCCCAAAAGTTTCTGAGCATCTTCCAGAAGCAAAATACATTGACAATTTACTTTTGAAACCTGATCTATTACAGGCTTTATAACTTCCAAGGAAGATTCAGAAGTTTTTATAATTTCATGTGCTTCTAATTGCTGAGATTTCATTTCAGTCAGCAGACTCTCTTTTGAAGCTTCATTGCTTCTAAGCCTTTCCAAATCTTCATGGCTCATCGAAACCGTTTTATTTCTCTGAGTTCTTCTCTTGGACATGGGTTTATTTTCAAATGGTTTTAAATTCCAAATCTAGAACATAAATTAAAAAAAAACGAAACAACTAGAAGCTCTTTGTCTCTGTAGAAGGACGATTTAAACCTCCTACTGAGGTCCTGGGAACTTAGAACAAATCCTAAGCCCACTCTTTCGGGAAAGCCCTTTTTTATCCATGACACACACGCATGTAATCATCCGGGCCCACCTCCTTTTTTTTTGGGATTTCTTTTTATGAGTCTGCTGTGACGTGACGTTCTGATATAAACAGTTATTGGTTTCATACACATAGGTTTGTTACCTGTCTAGAAAACCACGAAAAGGCTACAGTCATCCGTCTCACGACAGATTCTGCCCAGTAAAACATAAATTAAATTTGTGATTTGATCGTATTGTTCTAAGATAAGAGAAATTAGTTGAAGAAGATAAAAATGATATTCAGCAGTAGATTTGAAGCTTCAACAAGACACAATGGCATACATTTAATATTAAGGATATATACGAATTTCAATGACTTTTTTTTCAACATATAATACATTAAAGAATTTCTTAAAATGTAGCTTTTTGTATATCAATTTTTATATTTGGAAACCTTTCTGCGATGATTGTGTTAATATCAGCAGAGAATATTGCAACGTTAATGCAATTTCTTCATGGAGATCATTTCTGCTAAGTTTTAAAAAAATTTTGTTATGGGATCTTCTTTAATACATCATGTTAGATAGTTCATCCACTTTGTGTTGATTACGATTTCATTACCGTGTTTCTCATAGAAAAGTTTTATCCATTCCCTCCCATCATCAGTTAAGGAATATTGAACTTAATTTTAATACATTATAGCAAATTCTTTAATACTAAAATGCTATTTTTTGTCTAATTATTTTTCATTGAAATTTATTGGCTGCATCAATCTTTATTGTTGCTATAAAACAGTTTTTCCTAAAATTGTAGATAAATCTGGATCATTTTGCTCTATTCTATATTTTTTTGATTCCGAACTCAACTTTTTCTCAGTAGTCAAAATTGAATTACATGAGAATAATAAAAAAAGCAGTTTTCTAAAATATAGCTAATGAGGTATCGATGCCAATTTTATTGTCAAACGGGTTGACTAAGCATCATTCACTCTGAATGGAAGATTTTGCCCAAATAAGATAGGCAGATACCTTTAAAACATCATTCTAATTTTAGGAAAGCCAATAATGGAATTGATGGGCACTGATATCTAGCAATTAGAACTTCATTGGTTTACGTGGTTGATGGCTCAATAAACCAATGTAAAGCCTAGAATTCTAAAGCAACCAATAAGATATGATGATTGATCAAGAGCCAATCGCATTTGCAATCGTAGATATAAATATGCTTTTTATTTCTTCTATTTCTCAAAACTTCAATATACAACTGACAAGATTAACAAAATACATGCTTTGTGCCCAAACTAGAATAGTTTCATGCACATATAGAAATCATTCGTTTATCAATCCGATATTTTGAAGTAAAACATCACAATTCTTTACCTACCAAAAAACAATGGCAGATCTGTGTTATAGACCACTACAGTCAACTTTTTCATTTTTTTATTACCGATAAAATGTTTAAAGAAATTAAAAAAAAATGAAAATTTTACTTTTTTAAAGCCTTATACGCTTGAACAAATATTAAGAACAATCTTTCGCGCCTTAAATGGGCTCTTTTTTACACACTCTTCGGATTTCATATTAATTAAAAAACTACCAACTGAAGAGAAATCACGAGACACCATCAGAAAAGTATTAATAAATGATCGAAACCCCTTTATAGATCTCATTTACAGATTTATCTTAATTATGGTTTTTTTCACAGGCACTTATCTCTCAAATTTAATACGATCAACCATATTATTGAATTTTTTCTTTACATCAATAGATGTTACTTGTTTCATAGCCATCTAAACTATAGAAATTTAGAAAAGAAGACAAATTAAAAAATTTTTTAATACTTTCAATAATTGGTGCAATTTGATTTGTCAGTTAAGATAATTATAAAAGGGTTTAAATCAGAAATTTACCTATAATGAAATACTAGAGAGCCTAAGGCACCTTCAAGACAGAGCTAATCAGTGGTTGGCTTGATAGGAATTTATTCACCCTATACCAACAAGGTATTGTAACAAGATAATTTACTAGGATATGAATATTAAAAAGTCAAGGGATTTTGTAAATCGTACACCGACAAACATTGATTGTTTGAGAAAAGAGGAACAATGCATGCTTTACCATCTGCTTCTTAAAAATTTCTATTTAATAAATTCTACAACATTGCATTCTATTTAATCAAAAACATTTTTCTGGTGCGATTTTGTATTTAAATAGTAGTTGATCAATCTTTTTACAAGCAAATTCAAATTACTTCACAAAGCGGGATTCGAACCCTAGTCTCAAAAATTTGAATATTAATTTCACATCACCTTTCGAGGTTTAAAATTTTTGTTAGTTAGTTTTTCTGGAATGTGATTATTTATCCTGATAGAATACCCTACCAGTGATTAAATCAATCTTAGTAATATTTGAATGAAATCCTGAATTACATTGCTTCAATTGATTAAAAAACAGTAAATCAATATTATTGACACTTTAATATTTATTTAAGAGACGTTTTCAGTGCTGATACAGTTGAACCTGATTTCATTACCTTGGAGACCGCCATCTCAAAATCTTCCTGGGTTACATGAACCCGCCTTTCTCTTAAAGCAAACATTCCAGCTTCAGTACAAACAGCCTTGACTTCTGCACCACTACTCCCTATAAGCTTCTCCGAGATTGAATCAAGATTGATCCCTTTGGTCAGGTTCATTCTTCTGGAATGAATTTTCAGAATTTCAGATCTTGCACCCGCCTTTGGAGCTGGAAACTCTATTTTCCTGTCTATCCTTCCCGGCCTTAATAAGGCAGGATCAAGAATGTCAATTCTATTAGTTGCCATGGTGACCTTGATTTTGTTACATGACTCAAATCCATCCAACTGGTTAAGCAGCTCCAACATTGTCCTCTGCACTTCGCTATCACTTCCTTTACCGCCATCCGATCTGGAAGAACCTATTGAGTTAATTTCATCCATGAAAATGATGGAAGGGGCATGTTCCCTCGCCATTACAAAAAGCTCTCTAACGAGCCTCGAACCCTCACCGATATATTTTTGAACTAATTCAGATCCAGAGACTCTGATGAATTTGCATTGTGTGTGGTGAGCCACAGCTCTGGCCAACAAGGTCTTTCCAGTGCCAGGTGGGCCATAAAGAAGAACACCCTTTGGCTGAGCTATACCCAGGTTTTCAAACAATTCCGGATGCTTAATAGGCATTTCTATGACTTCTCTTATTTCCTTTATTTGCTCGTCCAATCCACCAATCATTGAATAAGTTGAGTCTGGAACTTTCTCGACCATCATTAAAGAGACCAATGGATCTATGGAAGTTTGGAGAATCTTGTGAATGTCGTACGTATCCGATCTAAGAGCCACACGTGCCCCAGGCTTCAGCAAGTCATACTTTACCTGTTCCTCGACATTTACAACGTACTTACCATCTGGCTGCGTTTTTATTAAGCATTTACCTTTCCCCATCTTGTTCACGACTGTTCCTACACTTGAAGAAGCTTCTTGCACAATTGAAATTTCATCTCTTATTTTTCTGACTTGAGAATTCAAGGAATTTCTTTGCTGTTCCAATCTTTTCATTGAGTTTTCCAACTCCATGATTTCCGAGTCAGCAATCATTTTCTTTGTCTCATAAAATTTATCACAGAAGGAGCTTATTAAAGGGTTCAAGTAAAACAAAAATAGAAATTCAAGGCACTCAATTATACAGTCATTATACAATGCACTCAATTATACAGTCATTATACAATGGTCAAATCATAATCCATTATGCAATCCATTATGCAATCCATTATGCAATCCATTATACAGTCATTATACAGTCAAATTACAATCCATAATATAGTCATTATACAATGTATTATACAGTCATTATACAGTCATTATAGAATCATAATACAATGCATTATACAATCCGTTATACAGTCAAATTACAATGTATTATACAGTAATTCCATTTTTATATTTAATAACCCATGAAACTTTCGCCTGGAATGGAACTGAATTTAAGAAAAACTTTGAATTCTGAAAATATTTCATCAGAATTGCTGAAACAGCAGAATTCTGAAGTTGTAAAAGACCTGAAAAATTCAATGATATCTCAGTATTCAGAATTAGTAACTGCTTGTACTTCTTTGAGGGACTTGAAATTAAAAGTCGGGGATATTTCAAGGGAAAATGAAATATTAAAAAACAGTATGTTAGACAAAGATAAAGAACAAATCATTAATGAACTTAAATCACTTGAAATTTGCTCAAGTAGATTGAAATTGCTAAGTAAGGAGGTAAGTGAAATCAGGGAGTTTATTTTTGATTGTAATGTGTGTTTTGAAATTTTGAACCTGAATATTAAAAATACTGAAAATTTTTATAAATTTACTAAAAACATTACTTCCATCAGAAAAAGAATTGGTAACCTGAGAAATTTTGCATTTCATGACAAATTGTTGACCATCCACAACACCCTTAATGAAGATATTTTACAGTTCTGCTGTGATGAGATAGATACCTTATTAACATCTAATATTAATTATACAAAGAGTAAAGATGTGTTATTTCCATCCAACAATCATAAAACAGGAATGGAAGATGTTTTTTATCTTATTAATATTTCAGGACTAGAAGATGGGCTTGTAGAACACATTGATTCCTTCAGAGCTGGGTTATTTTCAAAGACATTCAGTCAGAAATCCTTGGATTCTGATAAAATTGATATTTTAATCAGTCATATCCTTATTAGTGATCTTTTGAAAAAGCATCTCAACACTAAGCTCTTCTATAATGAAATTATGGAAATATTACAATCAAAAACAATCGAAGACATGTTTTCCCTGGCAAAGCTAAGGAATGTAATCTCCTCCTTGGATTTTTTTAATGTTAAATTCGATTCTTTCTTCGAGAATTGTGTTTATCGATTTTTTGAAAGAACATTCCTTGACAAAGATTTTCCAGACTCTGTGATTGATTTTATTAATGAAAGATTTGCATTCCTTGATGCTTTGGATGACAACGAGAACGAGTTTAAAGATATTTTAGTCAAGAATATCGATGATAGTTTAATCTTATTTTTAAGCATTTCAAGCGTGGATGACTTTGTCGATACAAGAAACAAGATTGACTTAGTTATTAAAGAACTACAAAGCAAAAGACAAATCACATCCTTGAAAATAGAAGAAGAAATTCTTTCTAAGAAAAACAATTTAATTGAAATTAAAATAAAAGAGTTTGAAGCATTGATAGGAAAAAAGAGTATCAAGATGGTTATTGAATCAATAATAGAATTTAAAAAGATGAAAGACAGAGATTTCAGAAAGGACTTCTCGGAAATGTTATTTGTCAGAATAGAAGAGATAGCTAAGAAAAGGGGTAAGGATGATATTGTGTTATTAAAGGATGCTGTAAAGAGGAATCTTCTTAACTCAGATAATTAAATGAAATAATTATTAAAATTGGTCAAGTATGCATAAACAGTTAGTATAAAAAGAGTGTTTCGCATAAATTATACTGAGACAGCAATGCATTATTAGTAAATTGGATCTCATTGAATTTATTTAATGACTAGACCAATTTTCAACATTCCCAAACATTCTATTAGCTATGTACTTGATTACTAACGTAGTCCTTCTCTTGAATATGATAGCATTTTTGTTCCCTTCATTTAAGGTTAAGGCCACAGAGGTATGGTGGATCTATCAGAGCCGTAGTCATGAAGGAGAGTTTTTAGTGAGTAAAAATCTCGCACAACCCAGAGGTTGTCTTTTGAAGATTCTCTCTCCTTTGGCGCAAAAAAAAAATTTAAGGTTAGAGTTCGATCTCTTCACCAATCCTTTTTTTTACTAATAATTGTATGGGGATGATTTCCATAGTACAAATGAATAAGATTGAATACTTTTATAAAGAATGATTTTTTAATAGTCTATTAATTATAAATATATTATTGATTCTTAAGAAGACGGACATCGAAGAGGCGGACAACGTGAAGTTTGAGCAGTTAGTGCACAGATCATCGGATGTAGACAAGAGACTTGACACGGAATCAATCAAAGAGTAAGTATTAGATTACCCATTAAATAAACTCTTTGATATTGATTCTATTAATATCATCTTTCATAAATAAGTGTGCAATTGATAATAATTTTTCTTTTACAAGGTCTCAGAGATTTTACTCCGAGAACAACAAAATATTTCTAGGATTATGCCATCAGATAAGTTTCTTTTCCGGAATAATTTGACACTGAAGTAGTTTAATATAATTAAGGGATACAATTATAATTGTCATTTCCAAGAAAGGAACTATAAGGTTTTCAACCCACCATTCCCTTTTTATCATTTCACAGATCTTCAAACATTAAATAAAATGATTTGTTATGATACCTTGAGTGCAATACCTATTTTTGAATGTATAGAACTCCGAAATATGAACCAACTATCAAATTTGACACATTAAAGCAAATCGGAATTGTTTCTTTAAGGCCAATAACTCAAACTAGGATAACATTCTTGTAATAGATACAGAAACATTTTCAAAAAAGAATTTATTAAATTGAATTTTTCGACAAGTTTGGTTCTTCTTCCTGTTACTGAATTGGCTGCAATAAGGTATATAATCAATTTAAATATCTTCAATTAAGGTATGTGATAGAAGATATAATCGATCAACATAAATATCCCCAATTAAGGTATCTAATACATCTTACATTAAGGTATGTAATATAGAATATCTTCCTTTCTCTCTAAAAGCCCCTTTTCTTCTAATACCTTTATAGCACCTTGAACGTCTTCTTCAATTTCATTCTCTAAAGTTTTAACAGTCATTTCCTTGTTTCTCTTCAGCAGCCTACAAATTCCACTTTCAATAAGTAAGCTGAAATTCTGTTTAATATCTCTCTCTGATTCAACTGTATTCTCTTTAAAATCAATACTAAAATCCTTGGGACTCTTCAAGTTTTTATTAAAAACGTAAAATCCATTATAATCCAACAAAACAGTATCTAATAATTCACTAAATTGTTTCATTTTATTTTCATTGAAATTGATTTCCCCCTTACTCACTCCAAAGTAAGTTGAGGTTTCTTCAATCATTCTTCCATTTTGCAAAATAAACTTAATAATTCCAAATTGAAACAAGGTTACCTTGATTTCCTGATTTTTTAATTTTAAAGTAACAAAACTAAGGGAATCTATCCAATTAACTATTTTTCTTTCTTTTTTTAAATTGATTTCAACTGATTTTTTAATATTCTTAATTTCATCAACTTCCTCATCTTCAGTTTTGAAAATAGGCCATTTGCATTTAGTCATTAACAATACAGAATTACCTGACTCAATAGATTTCTGTTTATCTTCTATCATCTTCCTCATGTTATTGCTTTTAATTAAATTAACGAACAACACTTCAAGATCAATAAGATTGTTTCTCAAAAGTCTCAGAGAGAGTGATCTGTGCAAAAGGTTGACAATGACCGAGTTTGACTTAGAACTATTCACTGTCTCTGCCAAAATGTTCAAAACCTTAATCTTTTCATCAGATTTAAACGATAAAAAATCGTTTCTAATCCTCGAAGGAGTAACATAGTCATTTGTCATAATAAAATCAACCAGTTCCACAGAAAAAAGACAATTTTCTTTGCTTTCATAAAAATTTTCAATAACTTTTTTGTATTCTAATTCCATTTCTTTTTTATTAATTAATTGCATTATCATTTTATTGTAATCATAAAATGTATACAAGTTAGTAAAATCTCTGAAGATGATTTTTAAATAATCACCATAAACAGAATAAAATAAATCAGTGCATTTTGATACCTCAGATAAAATAAACCCATATTTCACATTTTCTAATTCATAAAACAAATCACTTTGTAATTTCCTTTTTAAGATTTCTTTCCTTGTTACAAAATGCAAATATTTTGAATAAACTGTTTTTTTGTTGTAAAATTCAAAGATAAAACGAAGATTTTCTTTTTTTAATATTTCATATTCTTTTTCTATTAAAGAATTTTTACAAAATTTTAAGCTATTTAATTTCAGCCCAACCTTTTTTAATACCTTCAAGAAAACTTTTAGTTGGGGACATTCATTCTTCAAAATAAACAAAACAAGTCTGTTGACTGAATCTTTGTTCTTTATAAAAAGCTTCTTAAGGTTCTTATAATAAATAATATCAACAAATCTTTCTTTTCTATCTAAAAAATACCTTTTCTTTTTTTTATAAAAAATATTTCGTAATATTTTGATTCTAATAAAGATTTTTTCAAATATCTGTAAAATAGATTTGAAAAAATCTTCTTTTAAATTTTTATTTTTCATGATTTTAATTATTGAATTAATATTATTCCTAAGCATTTTTGTAATTATTCCTTTTATTTCTATGCTTTTAGAATTCTTTAAAACCTCAATCAAATTATTATTTTTACTGAGTCTGAGAATTTTATCAACGATTTTGTCGGTTTGCATGGTGAATTTAAAAATTTTAATTTTAAGAAAAATCGAGTAAATGCGGGTTTGATGAATTTATAGTGTCTGTCAGACAACATGGTTCGTACTGTTCGGTTTACTTGAAGATATGATTCGAAGACACCGTCTTTGAAAAGGCTTTTCAGAAGTTGATCAGTTTTTAAATAAATAATTTTTGTGATCAAAAAAATCAAATTAAAAATATATTTGCAAGGAAAGTTCTAATACTCCCGTGTTCATTTGAACAAATCATACTGTGGAAGTGTATAGTAATTTGGTCTGTATCCAAAGGCTGTAAATAATCTTTAAAGATTGTTAGTTCTGTTAAAAACGAAGCAATGTAAATGGATTCTAGAAATTTTGAATTGGAGCTGTCTGATAAAATTATTTATTTAATTCCAACGCTGGCTTATCTGGAACACACAAACTTACATACAGCTGTTTAGTCGTTCTGTCAATTAAAATTCTATAAGCTCCATGCAAACTGGGAAGCTATAATAAATTGACCTAAAAAGCTGAAATGGAAATTTCTTGAAAATCATGGAAGATGGATCAGTTCAATCAATTGCACCTAACAATTTAATTTTAAAATGTTCATTTTCAGGTACGTCCATGAATTTTATATAATAATTATATAGCTAAACATAGTATTTATACGAATAGAATTTATTTAATGGGTAATCTAATAGTTATTCTTTGATTGATTCCGTGTCGATTCTATTATCTATGCCGCTGATCTAAGCACTAACTGCTCAAGACCCACATTGTTGTCCGTCTTCTTGACTAGGATATACTGAATGTACGCTTCGACTTTTGGCTCAATTCCTATCTCTTTACTATACTTGTTGTGGTATTTCGTTACCAGGTCATTACGTATGGAATTATATTCACCTCGCACTTGTAAATCAATGATAACTCATTTGCCAATAAATCATATTTTCTAGTTTTTTCATTTTCAACTTGAGTTAATAGGTCAATAAACAATATAATACCATCAATTTTGTATAAATGAAGCCCTAAGCATTTAACTATTTCAATTAATATTTGAGACGTTAAAATACAGGTCTCAAATTGATGCTTTGAATATTGCAATGATAAAATCACATTATGGCTTAACAAGAGTTTGAATGAAACATTGATCATTTATGAATCAAAATCTCCCCTTATTAAAGACAGAAGTAAAAGATCAGGAAAATAATTATATTTCCACTACATTTTAATAGCTAGTGAGTGATCGATGAAAACCTTATTGTCAAACGGATTGTTGAAATCTAAATATATTTGAAAATACATCTAGATCACTCTAAATTCAGGGCTAACTCATATCATACCCTGGTGGGTTTCGATAACTAGAAGCATCACATATGTTTTATACCCAAAGTGGAATGGCTTTATGTCCATGTATATACACTTCCTTAATCATCCGTAACCAAAATAATCCAGTTACAACAATTAGGTATCTCCTTAAATACTTGTGAGTGAGAGCTACACCAGTACCTTCTAAAGAATGACTCTAGACTTGTGTCACTAACATCACAACTTTCCTTACTTTGTATACAGATATATATGGAATTAAGAAAGAGCTTGACAGACAAGCTCTTAAGGAGCCCTAAAAAAAGGAAATGTGCCTTGGACCGTGATAGGAGATTAAAATTTCTTCCTGCAGAGGCACAGACGCTCGTAGTTAAAAAATCTAATTTTTTATCATTGAGTCTATCTGATATTAAATACTCAATTGCAATGCTAGATCTCTCTTCTTCGATCATCTATTGTACCTAACTTTGATCTATTAGGTTTATAAATCTATTGTATGCTAAAATAGATCATTAGAGTCATTTGACAATAAATATTATTTATATTTCTATCTATGATTAAAATCGTATCCCTCCCAAGAGATACACTTCAGAAGAATACCTTTATCAGAATTCACGGCAATTTTACTTCTTCCATTTCAAATTTTTTATATTTTATGCCAAAATGAAATTAGAAAAATATGAATTAATCAGACAAGAAGTTTACAAAGAATTAAAAATTAAGCACATCCAAAAATTACTATCAAACAAGCTGTGTAAAAGAGAAAGCAAGGAAGTAGAATTAATTTGTATCAAAGAAAATAATTTTTAAGATTTTTCATCAGAAGACAGATTAGTTAGTGAATACGTTGAGTCAGAAGATTCAAGAATTGAAACAGTTGAAATAAATATCAGTGAAGAGATAAATTCTGATATTCCCCAAGAAGAAATCGAAGTCAAAGACCATCATTTAAACAAATACTTAAACTTACAGGCTGACTGCTCAGTGGAAGATGAAAGTGAAGACGCAAAGGATATTAGCGATATTATAGACGATGAGTGTTCAAATAATATTAAGCTTGGCTTGTATAATGAAGACAGAATTAAGAAAGACGAAGAAATCATTAAAAGTTTAGAGAATAAATTTATGAAGAGGAAACATGGGAAAAACGAAAGTAAAAGAATCAGATATTTTGAAAGTGAGTCAGATTCCTTCCCTGAATTTCAGACATTTGAAGAAGATTTCATTGAGAACACAGCAAAAAGACAATTAAGAATACGATTCGTATTGTTCCACTCCCCAAGAAGAATGAATCAACATTTGCAGACAAAGAAGCAGCAATAAAAAAGACTGAGCAAGAAAGAAAAGAAATCCTTTGGATTTATCAAAGAAGAGTGAAATTTGTAAATGGATTCGTTCAGATTTTCTTTTTTTTATGAAAATGTCATTTTCCTGTCATAACAATTTTATAAAATGAATTTCCAAAATTAAATAAAAACCGTCTTGATTAAATAAATATTTACTCAGCCCTATGCTGACTATTTTAAACAAGGTTCTATCTGTAAAGAAGATATTAAATGTATAGACACTGTAAAACCAATAGTTGGAACAGATTCTAAAATGATCAAGAATCTCCAAACTGGGGAAGTTTATTCCTTTGAGTTCAATGTAAGTGCTTTGAAGACAGACGGAGACAAAATAATTTATGGTCTTTCAAATGGAGAGTTAGGAGTTTTGCATAAAAACAAGATTCAGTTGCATAAAAATAAAATAACCAGTTTAAAATTGAGTTCTGACAAAATTTTAACAGGTTCTTGGGATCACAGTGCTATTTTATTGGAAAGGACAGAAAGCAAGACAGATTTATTTTTAAATGACTCGTTTTATAATATTTATCATCTTAACCATCCAGAAACAGTCTGGGCTGTAGAATTCCTTGGAGCTAACACTTTTATCACAGGGTGTGCTGACAGCCTTATTAGAATAAATAATAAAGAAGGAGTTTTAAAAACAATTGATTATCACAAGAATGTTGTTAGGGGAGTCATTGTCCTGAATGGCTTTATTTATTCTGTAGACAATTACGGAATAATGATGAAATTAAGCTTTAGCGGAAAATTATGTAAAATGAGAGGCTTGAACGAAATGTGCTATTCTTTATTTTCCTTCAAAGAGTTTCTGGTTGTGACAGGTGAAAATGGCTGTGTATTTTTGGTGGACAGTGAGTTGAACATTCTGGACAGACTGAGTTTGGACTGTGCAAGTGCATGGTGTGGTGTTCATCAAGAAACCCTCCTCGTTGGTGGCAGTAACGGATGCGTTTATTACATCGAGAATGACAATAAGCCAAGTCCTGTTATTGAGAATGACAAGAATGTTAAGACGTTTACGTCTAACAATGTAAACTACAAATGTGAAGACGGGATGATTGATGTCAACAATAACGGTAGTTGGGAGATGATTGGCTATGAGGAAAAGAAGCCAGATCATTCTTTTGATATTGAATTACAAGGAAGAAGCTATACAATAACATTCAGTGAAGAAGACAATGTCCATGAAGTAGCTAATAATTTCTTAATCTCAAACAAAATAAGCATGGAATACAAAGCTGAAATTGTTAATTTTATAAACAGCAATTTCAAGAAGAACAAAGCATTTAAAATGTACGACACTTTGGATATCAATGGAATAAAGAAAGTAATAGGAAACAAGAATATAATACAAGACTTGGAAGGTGTATTGCTGGGAGGGAAGTTCAGCATATTTTTTTACAATAAAAACAGTTTAGCCCAGCTAGAGAAGAAGCTGTTCGAAGACGATCTTCCTTTGTTTGTTATTTTGGATATCTGTAAATTCCTGTTCTACAAGAAAATCGTTGTTGATTTAAGTTTCCTTTTTAACAACGAGTTTGAGAACAAGAAAGAAGCAAAAGCATTTTGTTATTTAATGGCAAATGTTATTTCAGAACCCCCTTTTAATATTGAACCTCTTCATGTTAAAGTAAGGAAGCTGAGAGATCAAGGATATCTTAATGACAATGATTTAGTTTATTATCAGAACAATTATTCAGCCTTTAAGAACATGAAGAAATAAAGTAAAATTTTGTTAAATTCAGACTGTTTTAATTTATCAAAGGTATCTTGTTATATGTTAAATAATATTAATAGAATTCCTTTTGTAATGCCTTTTATTAAAAGTATAAATAATTTATTTAAAGATCCCCTAACAAAATATTTAATATTATTCATGCTGTAATAAGTGTTTAGGACTTCATTGGTTTATATAGTTGACTGACTGATAATTCAATATATCATTGAAAGCCTATAATTAAGAATAAGATATGATGATTGATCAAGTACCAATTTCATTTATAATTGTAGATATAAACTGCAATAATAATTTTGTCTTCTATTTCCCAAGAGTTCAACCAACATAGATAATATATGTTTTTTATTAGAGAAGTAATGTCAAATCTTAAGAATGAGCTAAATTTTAATATGATATGACACTGAACTACTGCAAGAAAATGAAACAGCATTGTATTGTATAATACATCCATTGAGAGATTGGATATTTCCTGCTTAAAAATGTTTATAAATGAAACTGAAGTTGTTTGTAAAACAAGTCTGTTGTTAGGAGGTAGAGATGCATTTACAACGCATAATCGTCCTGTATGGCTTTTGGTTTCCAAATGTTTATATATGGATACAAAGCCATTCCATTTTGTGTATAAAAATATATAGTGATCCGTTCAAAAAAGAAATTCTAATACTGAAGGTACCAATCTCCACCGTGAATGGTTATTTATATGGTGATCCATTCAGTTTTTGGCTGTGAGACGTGATTTTATAAAAAAAAACGAAACAACTAGAAGCGCCTGTGCCTCTATAGAAGGAAATTTTAAACATCCTACTGAGGTCCTGGGCACTTAGAACAAATCCAGAACCCACTCTTTCGAGCTTCGAGCAAACCCTTTTTTATCCATGCCGCTTCCGCACACGCATGCCACCTTCCCTTTTTTCGGGTTTTTCTTTTTATGAGTCGGCTGGCTGTGACGTTCTGATATAAACTGTTATTAGTTTCACACACATAAGTGTATTACTTATCTGGTCAACCACGAAAAGATTACAGTCATCTATTTCAGACAGATTCTGCCCAGTGTGATTTTATAATAGCAGTGAATTATCTCTCATGGTTTTTTAAATTCTCATTGGTTAAATAAAATATTTAAATAATTTATTTGATCCTTGAAATGCTCACTGTAAAATTCCCACTGTTTGATATGAAAGTAACTGAAGATTACATCCTCGTAGCTGGTGGTGGAGGGAATCCTGATTACGGTAAGGATAACGGAATGATAAAAACTCTGTAATAAATGAAATCAACAAGGGACTAGCTTTTTACAAAACCAAAGAATTGCTCTTGCAGTTCGAAACTTGTTGAAGTGTTTCAGACGGAAATTTAATGGTTGGCGCGTGCGGGACTGAAAATTGTTATTTGCTCGAATACAAGAAAGATTTTAACTTAATAAAGAAAATTCCAAAAGTAGTAAAGCATTTTGTTCTAACCAAAGAGTACGTGGTTTTTAATGATGGATCTAGATATAATATAAAAGAAAATAACAGTTCAGCCGAATAGAATAAGTTTCTTTTTAAATAAAAAATTTGTTTCAGGAATTTTTAAATGGGAAAAAATTGTAAACTCAATGGGTTTAGAGACAGAAACCAAAACGAACAATGATTCTGACACTAAGAAAGTTAATCTAGAGAACGTCTTTTTATACAAGGAAAAGACTGTGTATGTAACTAAGGAAAAAGAAACGAATTGCTTTGAAATTAACAAAACTAGTTATAGTATAGAAGGTAGGATGTCTAAGGTTTATAAAAGTGGGGACGGTATTTGCTTCTTTTCTAACACTCCCGATGATGGATTCTTATATTTTATAGATGACAAGATGGCTTCCTTCAAGATTCCAAGGGTAACTTGTCTTAACACTAGAAATAACAAAGTCATTGTTGCTACCTGTAAAGGTGAATTAATGGTTTATGAAAATCAATTATTGATTTACCAAGCCAAGGTATCCTTACTTCCTATAACCTCAGTAGATATTGACGAGAAATACTGTTATTTTACTAATTTGATTGGAGATGTAATTGTTCATAAAATGAAAAGAAATACCGTTTTTATACCGTTGGCTGTCTTATTCTTTATTATTTCCTTGTTATTAATGTATTTTTACCGTAAATAAATTAATAGCAGATTATCTTATAAAAATGGTGTGTCAAGGAGAATTGAATGATCAATTAGGTTAATTGATTTTAAATAAATAATGTCTTTTTTAATAATTCATTTGATAGCTGCGATCCTTAATTAAGTCTCCATGTTTATTTAAATACTTGACTTGGACGATAATAACTGGATTTTAATTTGATTTGGCTGTTGAAAATTATTGATAAAGTTTCTAAAGTAACTATAGATGTTCTTTAATTGTGAAGTTATTTCGTGGTTTTTGATGGTTTAGCATTTGCAGTCATTTCATCTTGTATACAGACATGAGCTTCTTTGGTTTTGTTGCTGGGGGTTTTCTTGTTCTTTCTAGCTATACATTCTTTATGAAACTCCTGTTTTATCTTATCAAATAAAGAAAGGTCCATTATTAACACAAATTCATCTCGAGATATACATTCATCCTTTGAAAGGACTTTCGTTTGACATAAACCATACAAACTAGTCTCATGTAAGAATAAATCTCTAGAACCTTGGTATTGCCTACCTTTTCATGAATTAATTCTTCTAGACAATCATCGTCTCTTGTCTGTTTTAAAATGGCATTTGGATTATCAAGATATCTTGGATTCATCGAATCCTGCCATCGCTACGATCAATTCTTCAAAGAATTCGGTGATTTCCTTTCTAGATAAAGAAAACTTTGAGCAGTTGGAAACTATCCCCATCCAAGAAGTAGATTTCTCATAATCTGGTCGGCATCAGTGATTCTAATATATTTTCTTTCATAAGATGACAGAATAATCAAAGTGACAGAGCTACTGTTATGTAATTTGCCGTGAATACTTTCCAAGGCTGTATCACGACAGATTTAATATAATCAATCCTTATTAAAAAGGATAGAAAAGGATTGTCATACAACAAAAATGGTTTTACAGGAATCAGGTTTAATTAATTGCGAACATATGTATTTAGTATCAAATGATCTTTGCCTATTCAGAATCTGGAAGTGAGCGGGTACATTTGAAATACACCAGAAAAGGCCTGAAGATTCAAGAAGATAAAAAAATGTAATTTCAGTCAATTACAGCGTGACCAGAAGTAAGTACAAACAGTATTAAATATTCATAAAATTGGAAAAAGTGAAAAACATACTGAAGTGTTTAAAATGAAGAAAATGATGTAATAAAAAACAAGTAATCGTGATCAATAAATATTCAATCGAATATACATAAACACAATGAGGTAGATAATTATAGGCCGGAAAACATTGTGTCAATTTTAAAAAAAGTAGGCGCTATAGAGGATCGAACTCGAGGCCGTTAGTTTACAAGACTAACGCTCTACCACTGAGCTATAACGCCTACAAGTGAATTATAGTGTGTATATAATTAGTCAGAATAAGACAGTTTAGAACTAATTCGAACTAAATAGTTTGAATCAGTGAAGTCATATTAACGACATTTAAATCACAGTACCAAATTTCTAAAATAATCAATAAAAATGAGAAATATTATTTTTAATACTTATTGGCCATATTAATAAACTGCCTGCCTGGATCATTCATCATAATGTGGCTTTGTAGATTGGACTTAATATACTGATATAATTTTATAGAATTACAAAAAGACTTTTATGAGTCATAACCATGTTTACTTATTTCATATCTTTTATAATCCTCTTTAAGCCTGAGTCTTATGTCATGATCTAAGTAATAATCTGTCTGGATGCCATGAATTTGTTTTAAATCTTGAATAATCTCAGCGATTTGATTTTGGTTAGAATATTACAGATTTGATTGAACTATGATTTACATTAATGGGTTTTGCAATTCTATTGAATCAGAATATATCTTCCTCTTGTAGATCATATTCGTGTTTATGATTTAATATGTCACTTTCTCATATCTAGATCTGTAATTGTTCTATCGCGTCAAGGGCTGACTAACTATGCAGCTCAAGATAATTTCATCATTCAAATATTATTTTGTTTCATCCATAAATATGCATTAGACCATTAAGGTTCATCTGCTAACTAGATATTGAAGATCATTCTAGCGCTGCTTTTTCGAGATGTATTAACTTCTAGGTTTCCGTTTAAAACCAATTTCGTGCATAAATTAATTTCTTGAATCCTCTTTTATTCAGTAATATATTGATTTGCAATATAATTGGGATGAAGTTGGATATTCCTTTTCTACCACTTCTAACATAGTGAATTTTTTACCTTATAAATTAAATCAGTCCTTATTGATTCAAATGAAAAATACTGGATGTAAAGTCTTTGATTATATTGAATAGCACCCATACAACTGAAATATGAACATGGAGTTCTTGTTTGATAATAATTCTTCATTAAAAGGCATCAGATGCACCGTTTGTCCCACTTTTTTTCACGGTGAGGAGAGAGACTCTTCAAAAGACACCTAATATGCGTTTGTCCAACATAATTAAGGTATAATACTGTCACCTATTATATTATGTTAAACCGTTAGCGAGCTGTAAGTGCATAGGATTTGTGCTTTTACAATAATGTAAACCCATTTCTATAGAATTATTATATATTTGTGTAGTCATCATACGTTATCATTACAGGATTAACTTAAAGTTATTAATTTTTTTTTTTACAAATTAACTTATTAATAGATTAAAAGCAAAATTTATTCCTGAGAAAAACCATTGTCATCCTTTAAGAGGATGCTTTAACATTCTTGGAACAACCTTAAATCTTTATTCTCATGCGCGTATTTTTAAGTATACCTCCACACATTGGCTTTACAGCCACTTTCTTTCAGGTTCCGCTCTCTTTCTTGTTATTTTTAACGAGATACATGTAACCTTAGGGTACAGACCAAGAAATAGCCGAAATCTTGCTTTAGTCTCTTCTTGTCACTCTCTGTTAACGTGTTTCACTCATGGCCTTTTTTCTCAAAAAATTGGTTATCCGTTTTGCTAGCGCGTGTCCTGGAAAAAACACTAACAAGAAGTTAAAATTGAGCTAACCTGCTCTTAATAAAAGACCTAAGAATCCTACCTATGAATAAAGTGCATATTATACTGCATGACAGTACAAGGATGATTCCCATTCTTGTTCTGCTTTGCTGTTACTTTTAACAAACGAAGATAAATTTAAATTCAGGCAATCTGATAGGTTTATAAAAAGTATATTTGTCAACATATTAAAAATCAATTCAAGATCGATTGTGTATTGTAGTGCAGAATTACAAGACAGGAACGTTTCAGTCATCGATATGGTTGTATATCTTACTACACTATAAAAGTAATCTAAATTAGTTAGGATAGAAAACCCTGACTAATTAATACTTAAGGTATCACTAGAATAATATAAACTGAATAGAATAATATCATCAATAGCGTGTATGAAAATTCATCCTAGATAATAATTTTGCACACCTTGAAAGAAATTCAAAGTTGAAGATGGTAGAATGTAAAAGGTTTATTTCTAGAAAAAATCAGGTATCAGTTAATGGATCTAAATTAATACTTAAAGAGCAGATTCTGATCAAATTTAAACTTCAAATCTTGAAAAGAATGGGAAATAATCAACATTAAAACAGGTTTTGTTATAAATGTAGAAGAAGATGATATAACTCTCTGTAAATTAGATTCATAACATTAAATGTCAAAAAAGACTATTAGACGGAATCAATTATGTTATCAGACATAAGATTGGATAAAAATATATCGAAAGTAAATAGAAATCAGTTAAACTGTCGAAGTGAAGACAATCATATTTATTAAGAGAAAGCTCGGAAAGGAAAAGGTGGTCTCAGTAAGAAAAATATTCGTAGAATAAAATTGAAATCAAAAAAGAAGGTAAGAAGCACGGGAAAGAGAAAGAAATAAAATTCAATTTAACCTGAAAAATGAAGAAGATAAACAGACATAGAATAGTAAAAAAAAACAATCTAGATAGAAATATGATGAGTATCAAACCGTAATTAGAAGTAAATATCATAACATGTAGGATTTAAAATGTAATAGCATATATTGCAAGGAAAGAAGGCTAATTTTTTCAATAGGACCTCGCCTACCAAAATTCTAAGAACTAAGAGGTAATTACCTGGAATTTAAACAGCATTTATCATTCAAATTGACTTACATATTAAGTAAATATCCATAGAAATTATAAATCTTTCCTTAAAAAAGAATATTCACTTAGGCTAGAGTCTATAATAATTCTGAGTAAAATTAAATTAAAGTGATACAAAGGCTTAAAAACCTAGAAAATGAAAAAATTTGTTTAATATACTGATTCGAATAAATATGGCTGATAGGCTAAGTTAAATAAGATGAGAAGTTCTGTTATTAGGCAATCTTTTGATAATAAATTCTAGAAGAGCTGAATAAGAGTAAGTCTAAGCATAAGGAAAAAAAGAGAATTAACGCTGAGAATATTAAGTTGAATTTTCAGAAAGTAAAATATGTAACTGAATTTTTGAATTGAATTAGATCCATACATCTGAATTTTACTCTAAAATAAATTACCAAGCATCTGTGAATATATTAGCCTGAAGAATTCAATACACTATATGTCGTCTTAAAGATAGGGATGAGAAGATGGTGTCAACAATTATGTATTGATTTTAAAAGGAAGCTAGAATCCAAGAGAAAATTGAGATTCATCTTAATATTTACGAAGTCAAATAGTCTGAGATTAGAATGACAAAGAATATTCAATATAAATTCTTTATTGTGATAAAAAGTAAATCCCATATTAATTAAAGGGATAAGATGCTTAGTTGAATTTTAATGTGACTTATATTCCATTGAAATACATAACTACTCTACTGTACATCTTTCATTAACTTTTGATGTTATATTCCTATAAGTTTATCACTTCGATCCTGGTTCGTCTAACGGTTAAGATGCTAGATTTTCACTCTAGTGATCGGGGATCGATTCCCTGGCTGGGAATTTATTTATTTTTAAAGAAATTATTTTTCGACTCAATGGGTGTCAAAAATCTTTGGAAAATTGTTGAGAAATGTGGTGAAATTGCAATATTTGACAATAAAACATTGGCAATTGACACTAGTATCTGGATTTATCAATATAAAAACGTTCCTCTTGATATTATTATTATTTCATTGTCAAAAAGAATTTTCAAAATATTGTATAATGGAATTAATCCAATTTTTGTCTTCGACGGTCCAGCACCAGTATTAAAAAAGAACGTTTTAGAAGAACGGAAGAGATTAAAATTAAAAAAATTAATTTTAAGTATAGTTGAAGATAAGATGTGTCTACTTTGCAATAAGAGAATGAGTGATTGTGAACACATCCATTTGGATGAAAACAAGCTACAAAGTATTTACGAAGATGTCAATAATAAAATTAAAAATCACGACCTTAATTGGGGTGAGTTCAGTAGTGAAAGTTTTGATTCCGAGGATATTAATTTATTGACATGTAAAGTGGATGATCCAGTGATTAATAATGATGGTGAACCCCTTTCTGATCAAATACCCCGTAAAAACAATGAAGTAGGTAAGAATGATGGTGAACCCCTTTCTGATCAAATCCCCCGTAAATACAATGAAGTACGCAAGATGCATTCTACTCTTAATGGAGATTCAAATGTTATACATTCATTTAATAAGACAAAGGACTGTAAAAACGCGATTTCTAGCTTTAAACCAGAATCAATAGCACATTTATCCCGGCAGCAACAGCTAAAAGTATTAATAGATTTGAGAAGTAAAAGGAAATTAAGCATGAACTTGAATGCACAAAATGCTCATGAATTTTCTCTATGTCAGCTAGAAAATGTCAAAATGAGAAATAATATAAGTAGTTTGATCAAGAACCTGAATAACTCCACAAAAAAGAGGATAGCTTCTGATTGGACAAGCTACACCGAACTTAAAAAAAATGAACCTTTTAATTTAGTTAGTAAGATAAATGAGCCAAATAAGAAGAAAAAACTTGTAAGGAAAAAGACTGAAAATTCCGACTCCACTGACTCACTTGAAAGATTAGTTCCCAATGAAACAGAATCAGACTCTGAGAATGACAGTTCTGATGTGAATTCAACCCCGTTCAATCTGAAAGTTGATCCAAATTATAAAATGTTGGTAGATAATTCTGAATTCAACGATTTTAAACCTGTTTTCACTGAGGATGAAAACTTAAGAAAGGAAATATTAGAAACTATTGAAAATAATATTAATCTTCACAGTTTAAGTAAGATAACTAAACCATCAGCCATTACAAACATTAATGTCGCTTATTCGTCTGTAAAGGAGTATAAAGAGACTGAATCAATTGAAAAGCCTAATTTAATTAATTTAACTGAAAAATTAGAAAGTAAAGAATTAATTAAAAATGAAGAGGCAGAAAAAATTTTTAATTTCCACATTTCAGATCAAGACGAGATAGCACCAAAGGAAAAAAGTAGTAAAGTGAAATTATATGAGCAAGAAGTTATCAGTGACGAGGCAAAATTGATTAAGAAGACAATAATTTCCCTGCTAGAACTATTTGGAATACCTTATATTAATAGTCCAGCTGAATCAGACTCATTTTGTGCATTTATGTTTAGAAATTAAATCATTGACGGTGTAATAACAGAGGACAGTGATCTGTTAGTGTATGGCGTTCCTGTTTACAAAAACTTTTTTCGTAAAGACAAAGAGATTTTACATTTCGATCCTCAAGTAATCAATAAAAGCCTGAATTTAGATCAAGACAAATTAATAAAATTGGCATACTTATTGGGTTCAGATTATAGTGAAGGGCAAAGGAATGTTGGCCAAAAAGAGCTATTAAGGTCATTGATGATGTTGCTGAATGTGAAATTGTATTTTTAAGGCGGATTTACCAGCATTAAACATATTCAACTATTCCTGAAATTAAATTTGGTAAAATTGAAATTGTTAAATACAGGGTTTTCCTGATAACAAGTAAAATAGACAAGGATAAGATCAGTGAATTAATAGAATATGCTAAACTAATTGAAAAGAAGGCATAGTAGATACAAAATAGCTTCAGGTCTTATTGAAATTTGTTTTATTTTGATTGTCCTGAAAGTTTTTAATATTCAATGTTGATTTGACTTGGATTAAAAATTGAAAGGATTAATAATAAAGATGAGTGCATAAATTGAAATCAGCATTTAATTTAATAGTTCATAATAATCAGTTAAAATTATTTAATAAAAAATATTAAGCCTTTTATGATAGTATTTATTTTGTTCCAGGTTTTTTATGAAAAATAAAATAAACCAATCAAAAAAATGATATATTATTATCGTAAAGAGTTAAATATAAGCATTCAATTGGATTTTCATTTCCCAACAGAAATTATTATTTAATAAATATGTCTTCTTTAAATACTGACTTGCTAACAATAAGAATTTATTTAATGGGTAATCTAAAAAATTATCAATTACTCTTTAATTGATTCCGTGTCAAGTCTCTTGTCAACACTCGATGAACTGTGCACTAACTGCTCAAGACTCACATGGTTATCTGCCTCATCGTCTTTCAAATGAAACATACTCCAGAGTTCTCTTGAATACAATAGACTGGATGTACGCTTTGACCTTAGGCTCAATTCAAATCTTGTTACAATCATTTTTGCCATATTTCATTACCAGGTCATTACGTATGGAATTATATTCACTTTGCATTTATAAATGATAATTCATTTGCTATTAAATCGTGTTTTAACTTGAGTTAATAGGCCAAGATTGGTAATTCCAACCTCGATCAGAGTTATTTTATTTTATCATGTAAGAAGATATCTGGCCTGTAATGTTGTAATTCCTGTATTTACTCGACATTTTCGTTTGCTACAACTTCTTGAACGGAATGGGATTTCAATTTTCTTGTCTTCTTAATTCCGAATCTCCTACACAATGATAAATGTATGCACCTTAACACTTCATTATGCCTTCTCATGTAATCATGACCTAACATACGGTCACATTTAGTGGCAAGATGATCTACTGTCTTTGGCACAGCTTTGCAATGTGGACACTTGACTTTTTCTCCAAAGAATATATTTCTATCCTGAAGGAAGCAATAAGCTCCTTCATCTCTTGGCTTCATATTTCCTTTGGTAAGCCATACTGAAGAATCTTTAATGGAGGCAAGTTCATGATCACAGACCCTAAACAATCTTTCGGGGAGTTGTTTGCTTTTAATGTTGGTCATTAGGGATTTAATCTGTGATTCATAAAGAGATTCTTTGGTAATCTCGCCTTCTGTATTATACTTCAGTCTTATGTATTTGTCAATTATTGAGAGATGTGTTTTATTGTCTTCCTCGACCTTAATTATAGCGTTAAGTCTCAAGGACATACTTTTCGATCTCTCCAATGAATTCTTTAATTGGAGGAGCATACTCTCACTCTTATAGTCAACATTAGACATTCCTCTTCCGATCATGGCTCTTGGAAAATATAGCCTTTGTTTGTTTGCTGGCTGCAAGTGGACTTTATATTCCATTAGTACTTTCCTAATAGATTCATCGAGTTTGACATACTCTTCCGGCCCAAGCTTTAATACTCCTATATGGTAATTAAGTACAGACACTACATGCTCATTTATCGCTTTGAATAAATTCTTTGCATTCAATTTGCTTTCACACAAATTCCTGACTCTCTTTAAAATTTCATTTCTTACTTTTTCAAAAGAAGAAATCTTTCAAATACATTTTTTATTTAAATAATTGCAAAAATTGTAAATCATGAATCAAGCAATTTCAGAAATCATAAAAAAGAAGCAAACGAATTTAATTTTGATCTTTCATCTTTAAATTTGGTTTCTATTAAATAAAAAAAAAGAGAAATGGTTGATTTCAGTTTGAATAAAATAAAAATAATACTAATTTGTTTCAAATTCAAACAGAATATCCAGAAGGCAAATGAATTATTAATTGATCTGATTTCCGTCTCCAATGATGAAGAATTAATAATTATTTTTAATAAAATAACGGTTTTCAATGAAATCATCAAAAAGTATTGCAATTTATTTATAAACAACAGGAAATTAAGACCAATCATTTTGAAAATTTATAAACAAAATCAAATTGAAGAGTTTTCAACAAAATAAGACAAAATTTTATTTGATAAAATGAATACAATCGAATTCAAAAAAATTAAGAATAGAATGAAAAATATACCTTTTGAAATTGCCAAGAAAGATATTCCAAAACTTTCTGAATTTGCAATTAGAAATTTGGCTCAGGTTTATCCAAATGAATACTTAGAATTATTTGATCTTTCAGCAAATCACAGATCAGAATTAATAAGAGTTGAATATTTTAAAAGGATATCAAAATTACAGGAAGCAATTGATTTTTTCAATACAAATTACGCGATTAATAACAAGGAAAGGATGGATGAAATGATCAAAGCATTTGAATCTATATTAAGACAAGAGTTCAACACGAGGGATGATGACAGTAATAAAAACAAGGCCGAATGTTCCAATTCCATTTTAATTCTACATGAATTTTATCACAGGTATATTAAATATACATGCAAAAGTAAGAATCTACAAACAAAGCAATTAGGATTGATGCTTTTGATATCAGTTTATGAATATATTGATAAAAAAGAAGAGATGAATTCTATCCTTTACAACGCCCTGTTTGACTTAAACCATATAATCCGGAACATTGGGAAGAGTGTTTTTCATTTATTTGACTGCAACTTGGAGTTTAAAGTTTTAAGATCTGAAATCATTAGCTTTGTCGATTCTGCCTCTTTTTTATTATTTAATAGCAAAAAAGATGCCTTTGAAATTAAAAATGAAAAAATTTTCAATGAATTTGAACAATCTATTAAAGAATCACAAAGTTCCTACGGATTCATTTATTATTATAACTCTTATTATTTAGAAAGATCAATTAAATCTGAACGATGCATTAAAATTGAAAAATCAATAAGACAGGTTTATAATACACTCTCTAGTTCTAAGATTGATTTGTCTAGATCAAAGACGTATAAAGAGTGTTTAAGGTTCTTAATGTTAAAAGAGGAATTGTCCGATTTGATAAATGTGCTTCTTAAGGCAAATAATCTAGGTATGATATGCTTTCTGAAAAACTTATTAGATTTCAAGAATATTTCAAATGATCAATACGATCATTATTTAAACCTAAGGATGAATCAAACATTTACAAAGGAAATCAATGCAAGGGGAAGTGGAGGAGTTCCTCCATTTTTCTCTTTAATAAGTTTTAATTATGACAATTATATTAAGACTAGAAATGCTTTACTTGCTTTAATATCTAAGGGTGGTACAGGATTGGTAAGTCATCTACAAGTACCCGAAAGCACGTTGGTTATTGCATTGAATTCCTTAATAGCCCTTCTCCAGGAATACAACCACAATGACCTTGATTTTTACATAAAGACGGGCTTATCATGTCTTAGGTCAAAGTCATTCTCAATCATAAACTGTGGAATCAGTTTAATAACGTCAGTTATGAAGAAGTTTTTGCAAGGATACAAAAATCTGGAAATCTTCTTTTCTACCAAAGATAAATTAAGATTATTTGTTCTAAATCATTTCAAGGATTCTATTCAGGAAAGAAACTTTGTTTTGAATTACCACATTTTATTTATTTACAGTAAAATAGAAAAGGTATTGCAAGAAGAAATTCATTTCATTCAACAAAGTAGAGATCTGGGAATAAATAAAATAAAGTGCCAGTCAATTCTGGATTTCAAAGATAAAAAGTTAGTTAGTTTTATAAAGTTCAAAGAATTGGATTTTTTGAAAATTTTACTAATTTTCAGTTCAAATGAATTAATTGAAATTAGCAATTTAAAACAGGAATTAGTAAAAAAGAGAATAATCGAAGAAAATGAAATGGAAGATTTAACAAATGAATATATTTTGCAAAAAGTAATTAAAAATATCAAAGAGAAAGAAACAATAAGGAAAGATTTAATTAATATTTCTTTAGAGAATAAAAAGACATGTTTTGATGAATACGATCAACTTGATCACATCATACATCTATTTGATACTGTCAAGTAAGAAGATTAACTTCTGCGGGATAAGAATGATGGTTTATCATATATCTCAACACGGGGCTTAGAATGTTTCAAACATAGATACAAGTCTTTATTTACCTGATGAACTTAATTTATTATAATAATGAATTCCTATCCATAGCAACTTTAGTTAGTAGTTAAATAAATAGCCAAGAAATGTTTTTAAATCAAGTTTTTTATTTCAATAAGATATAGGTTTATCATACTTAGAGTGTATGAATACATTGGCACAAACCAAGTATAACATATGACCTCTTCAAAGATAACATACAAGATCGTTTCATCAACCTATTTTCTCTGATTCATCAATCTAGTAAATTTTAAATTTTCTTCTTAATCTCTTAAGTTAAATCTTAATCCTCTTTAATTACATCATAATATTATTTAATTCCTCTTTCAATACTCTTTCAATACTCTTTAATTTCTCTATTAATCCCCTTTAATTTTTCTATTAATTTCTCTATTAATCCCCTTTAATTTCTTTAATATTTCTGCCCCATGGATTATGCCCTTGGGAAGATCGCTTTGGATCCAGAAACTTCAATTTTGAATTCAGACATTTCAAAGGAAAAATTTTCAATGCTCAAAACTTATTTCAATGTTTCAAGTAAATATTTGCTTGACAAACTTCTTTTAATCTTGTTTCCTTACACTTATCAAAACATTTCATTTGGTGAATCTCTTTATAGGCCAGATTTATATATTCCAGTCATGTCTTTGATCACTGTCATAGTCTTTAAAGGACTTCTACTTGGTCTAACTAACAAATTCCATCCACAGGTTTTGGGATTGTATCTAAGCAGGCACTTACTCGTTCAGATTGTTTTGTCGGGTCTGTACAAGGCTGGGTTTTACTTTTTGGACATTCCTATATCCCTGATTAATGTTGTTTGCCTGACAGGTTACAAGTTTTTTATTATTTCCCTGATCAAAATCATCAAGCACATTTACTTCTGGCAGTTTGCCTGTCTTTATTTGTGCGTCAGTTACTTTATTTTCTTAAGTAGAAGCTTAAAGACATCCTTAGGCGAAAATGGGAGTACGAAGAAGCAAAACAGTGTTATTTTTTGCGTAGTGGGAATCGATTTGATTTGCTCCAAATTCAGGGCTAAGCCCTGTCATACCCTGGCAGGCTCGATAACTAGGAGCAACATATATGTTTTATACCCCAAGTGGAATGGCTTTCTGCCTATATACAAACACTTTCTTAAACTACCCGGCATTTTAAAACCAAACGCTACACAGAACTCCTATGTGTCGTAGATGCTCGGGCGCGGGCTTTACGCCTCTACCTTCTAAGTAATGGCCACAGACTTGTTTTACAGACAACTGCAGTCTGGTGTCTTTCTTATTTTTCAAATACATGAAATTTTTCACAAGGAGTTAAGAAAGAGATTGCCAATCTCTTAATAGAAGCACCAATATTCAGCACTATAAAGTGTTTATTATACCGCAAGATAGTATGAAATTGCATTCCTTTTTGGTCTAGTTTAAAGTCATCTTGGACTGCATTAAATTTATTCATTTTAGAATTTAAGCTACACAGAGAAAAGTATGTGAAAGTTGTTGGCTTCTTATTTGGCAACATTAATCAAGTGGTATAACCAAGTTTTGACATTGGGTATCCAGATCGAAAGTGATATTTTGAATTCACTGACATTCCATTTTATATTATCTGTGACACAAGTGAAGAATTTATTTAATGGCTAATGTAATAATTATCAATTACTCTTTGATTGATTCCGGTCAAGTCGCTTGTCTACACCCGATGACCTGTGCACCAACTTCTCAAGACTCACATGGTTATCCGCCTCTTGAATGAACCCAGTGTTTTCTTGAGTACAATAGACTGGATGTACGCTTCGACTTTAGGCTCAATTCCTATTTCTTTACTATACTTGTTGTGTGTTTCTTTACCAGGTAATAACTTATGGAATTATATTCACTTTGCACTTGTAAATCAATGATAACTCATTTGCTATTAAATCATATTTTCTATTTTTTTTAATTTTCAAATTGAGTTAATAGGTCAAGATTGGTAATTCCAACCTCGATCAGAGTTATTTTATTTTTCTTTTTATCATGTAAGAAGATATCTGGTCTGTCATGTTGTATTTTGATCTCAGTCTTAATTCTTGTATCTACTCGAGTCTCGACATTTTCATTTGCTACAACTTCTTGAACAAAATGGGATTTCAATTTTCTTGTCTTCTTAATTCCAAATTTCCTACACAATGATAAATGTATGCATTTTCATACTTCATTATACCTTCTCATGTAATCATGATCTAGCATAGGATCGCATTTAATAACAAGATGATCTACTGTCTTTAGTACAGCTTTGCAATGTGGGCATTTGACTTTTTCTCCAAAGAATATATTTCTATCGTGATGGAAGCAATAAGCTCCTTCATCTCTTGGCTTCATATTTCCTTTGGTAAGCCATACTGAAGAATACTGGGTAGAATCTGTCGTAAGACGGATGACTATAACCTTTTCGTGGTTTCCCGAAAAAAAAGCGAAACTTATTCAACTAGAAGCGCCTGCGCCGCTATAGGAGGAAATTCCAAACCTCCTACTGAGGTCCTGGGCACTTAGAACAAATCCTAAGCCCACTCTTTCGAGCTTCGGGCAAGCCCTTTTTATCTATGCCGCTTCCGCACAGCATGTATACCATCCGCCCCACCTCCTCTTTTTTAGGGTTTTGCTTTTTATGAGTCTGCTGTGATGTGACGTGACGTTTTGATATAAACTGTTATTAGTTTCACACACATGAGTGTATTACTTATCTGGGCAACCACGAAAAGGCTACAGTCATTCGTCTTACAACAGATTCTGCATAGGATTATTTATTTAAGGCGTGTGATGTGACTTAACTGTCAAATTCAACCAATGATCTTAAAAATTTTACTATTTTTTTAGTTTTATCATGGAGTTGCGAGATGCATAGAGAATTACAAGTAAAGACGAAAAATAAATCAGCAACGTAGAAGATTAAATTTCAGTTTCGTTATCCCTTCATAGACAAAAAAGAACATTTAAATAAATCGGCTGGACCAGCCTCTATTTATGAGCTATTTTTTCGCCGGATCTATTATATCGTCAAGATTGAGTAGTGGGTCAGCTTCTATCCTCTTTACTGGGCAGAATCTGTCGTGAGACGGATGAATGTAGCCTTTCGTGGCTGCCCGGATAAGTAACACACTTATGTGTGTGAAACCAATAACAGTTTATATCAGAACGCCACGTCACAGCCGACTCATAAAAAGAAAACCCCAAAAAAGAGGAGGTGGGGCCGGATGATTGCATGCGTGTGTGCAGGAGCGGCATGGATAAAAAAGGGCTTACCCAAAGCTCGAAAGAGTGGGCTTAGAATTTGTTCCAAGTGCCCAGGACCTCAGTAGGTGGTTTACATTTTTCTCCTATAGAGGCACAGGCACTTTTAGTTGAATAAATATCATTTTTTTTTATTTATATGACGCATGCTCGACAAAATTCAAAAATCAGATTGCTCTTCTAAAAACTTCTCATCTCACTATTAAACTCTGATGTATCACACCTACCATATCCAGTTGGGCTTTGATTACTAGAGGCATATATTCACAGTATACATTTAATATGTACAAAGACGATGTTTACTGACACTCAGCGAAATAACATCGTACGGCTTTCTGCCAAAAGCTGGCATGTCCCCTCTAAGGAATATCCATGACCATTGGTCTCTAAGCACAAGGATGGTGCTTCCAGTATTTAACATGTAGAAGAGGTAATCCTCCTGTAGCTGAAATATGGCTACACCTATATCGACAAGCGGTCTTCTCAGGGAATACATGGGCTCGCTTTATGATCACAAGCGTATCTGTTCTTGGTTTCACAGGGTGTTCGAGTCGCTGTTACTTATCGGGACAACCAGGTAAAGATGGCAGGCTCTGCCCAAAGATTCTTTCAGTAATAGTATTTTATTAATTAATTTGATTATCAAAAGCCAATTATCTGATGTCTAATTGAACAAAGCATTAATTTCAGGATCCAGGTTGAATATGAATTATTAGTTGAGTGCTTGATATTTTGTTATTCTATTTCACTTTATGAATTCAACCAAATACCCTTATACACAATATACTAAATAATAAGGAGGAACTGGCTATCTTTGATACCTAACTCTGTTTCTTATAATCCACATTTAGGGGGAATAGATGTCATTCCACCCATGCAGTTTTTACGTTTCTGCTTCCATAATTAAAAAATAACAAGATTTTTGAAATCCTAATAAAACATGTGTAATGAATTATAATTGAAAACTGTAACTTTGATCAACCATGAATAAAAATAAATAATAACAAACAAAAAAGTGACGTTAAATAAATCATTTAGTTTCATGAAAGAAAATGAACTTGAAAGATTACTTTTTAGTAAAAAGGGATCTTTCAAATCCAATATAAGCATTATAAATCTTCGGAAGAAAATATGCAAACACAACAACTAATTATATTATAGCAAAGCTGAATGCAATTATTGAAATGAAACCGGGCAACCAATATATAAGAATTTTATAAATGGGGTTGCAAATTAAATTTTCAGATAAAATTAATTGAAATGAACTAAATTTTGGCATTGCAAGCAGAAAAAGTTGACATCATTTCCAATAAACTCCAAATAGGTGAACTAGACTCTATATAAGGTACTTGACAGGATGAAGAAACGAGATTTCCGGATTCATTAAATTCTTGGAACTGATGCTTAGACTTTCAGGCAAAATAATCAAAATCCTTAGAGGGAACCAAAAAATGCAATAACCAGGAGTGGAGTCAAAAAAATGAGAATACCTGCAATGGGGACTCTGATCTTGGATTTAGGCGGAAGAATTAAGCTGAGAAGAAGAAGTATGAACGCCAAGCCTACAAGGAAAGGCATAAAGGTCCAAATCAAACTCTCATGTGGTACTTCATTTAAAGAATCAAGTGGTACATCATTCAAAGTCTTAAGTGGTACATCATTCAAAGTCTTAAGTGGTACAACATTTAAAGTCTCAAGTGGTACATCATTCAAAGTCTCAGGTGGTACAACATTTAAAGTCTCAAGTGATACATCATTCAAAAATTTAACTGGTACATCATTCAAAAATTTAACTGGTACATAATTCAAAGTCTCAAACCGACCATCAAGTGGTACTACTGCATGCTGCACCTCACCGTAGAAATACCGGTAAATTCTATCCTTCGTATAGATCCAAAATTCATGCATGGATAAAAATTTCTAAAAGTTTAAATAGTAATTATTTGAAATTACTGATCAAATTTAATAATAAATTAAAAATGTATGAAAAAGTCATTCATAGGAAACATCATTTCTAAGACTCTTGATCACTCTTTTTTAATTTTCAAAATTAAGGAAGGTAACAATTCAGTTCTGTTTAATTAAAAGTATGTTTTTCAATCCAGTTGAAAATATTTTAAGGAAAATTAAAAAATAAAAACTTGATCAAATAAATTGAAGATTGTTAATTTTTAATCAAAGGAACAAAAGAATGTTTAATTAATCCAGATTGTAATCCGAATGACATATAATTAAACCAATGCTATGAAAGAGAAATGGATTTAGCAATTTACTGTTAGAAGTTCATCGATAAGATAGATTTTTAGATATACTCAGTAATAAATACACAATTTCAAGAAATATTTTAATTTCGGCTTCGTATCAGATCGCTTAACGATCAGTTGCTACGAAAACAAACCGCTAAATAAACATTTCGGGATTCAAAGCTCAAACGACCATTTTATATGTTGTGTTTTAATACTTTGTAATAAATTTGATCACTTAAAGTATATTTATTAAAATGTTTGGTTTTAATTAATCTGATCATTGGTCATTGTTAGATCAATCGGATAAAAAGTTATTTAATTTAAACACATTTATTTTTCACGACAAACACTGTTATCTAGATCAGAATAGTTAGGTATTAATGACAGAAATTTAATAATCATGTAGCTTAAAATATTTATTCAATTCTGATCTTCCAAAAATTTTACTCAAGAAAAATCAATTCCAAAATTTGGTTTGAGAAAATCCATTTTGTTCAATTAGGTTTACTTTGTGCATTTATTCGTTTGCTTTACCAAAGATTTTATTGATAACCAATAATCTGGTTTTTATTCAAAAAAAAAGATTTTGTATGCCAATTAGTGACTAATCATATTTGGTGTGATTATTCACACTTCCTCTAGTATTCTAAACCATCAAGCCTAAGTTCTTTCAGGATCTGGATGATTAAAATCGACTTGCAAATTCAGAATAAAAATTTTCAGTTATCTCCTTTTAAAATTATTATGATCTCAGTCTAAAGAAGAAAAACGAAGATCTTACTTACAATAATTACAAAACCATAGTTTCAACAAATATCCATCATCATGATGAACTGATCAAGATTATTAAATATGTTTTGTACTATATTTTGGGCATTGAATGCGATAGAAAACTGGGAAATCTATTTTATAGATCATTCTTCCTAGATATAAGTATTTTCATTGATTCTAAAACACAAAATGCCTTCCATTTATTGGATGGATACTTACGCAAGCTAGTTAAATTACTTGTCTTCGACAACATTTTATTAAAAATCGAATTATTTATTTTATCTTTGAGGTTTAATGATACACCATGACTTTGATTCCTCAATACAGAATTTAACTCTTCCAACGGTTCGTTGCTGATTCCTTTTATTTTGATGAATGATCTGCTGAGTTTTTTCTTTCAGTTTCTAAATTTTGAATCATACTTCTGAAAATTTTTTTCAATTTATTTGGTGATCTTTTTGATTAAAAATTAGTGTAGTGAATCAAATTTTAATGATTTATACCAATCAATAATTTATTTAATGAGTAATCTAAAGATTATAAATTACTCTTTGATTGATTCCGTGTCAAGTCTCTTGTCTACGCCCGATGATCTAAGTACTAACTGCATGATTTATATAAAATATTGTTTTGATAATGAATTGATTTAAGAATAAATTATCATTAGAAAGCATTATATTTTTATAGACCTATCCTATTCAAGATGATGCCATACTAGAGCAAGGAAAAGTCTTTCGGAATTATATGGTATTTAATTTAAAGTTTAGATGCTTGAAAGTTCCATCAGGAGGTTAGTTAGCTTTTCTTAACTCCTTGAAAATTTTTAAGAGTTATAAAAATTAAAGGCAGACTGCCGATAGCCTGTTACAAAGGTCTGCGACGAAAACATAGGATATAGAGATTTAGATCGAGAATTTTTACATGCATAGTCCTTGTATGGCATTTGTTTTCCAAATGTCGGATTGCTAATGCTTATCTATTATCATAAAACCACATCACTTTGGACATTAAACATATATTTGATCCTAGTAATCAAAAGGCTGATAGGACATACTTATGTTATGTTGTGGGTTTTTCCTGAATTTCGAATGATACTTTTTGTATTTTTTATCTTGGCTTGGCTAATTTTTTATCATCCAGATGAATTTCTAGAATCAGGTCGGCAATAAGATTTTCACCAATCATTTAATAGCTATAATGAAAATGAATTTCAAAATAAGATCTAAAAATTGCAGTTATTACTGAGAGTGTATGAAAAGGACGATGTGACTTTGATCAATGATCGATAAACTGTTGTGAAATGAACTGTGCCGAAAAACATAGCAATTAATTAAAAGCGGTATGATGAATATACCTTTTAAATCTGAATGGCTTGTATGTGTTTTCTTGATGATGATCCACTAGGAATAAATATAATATTTTTAGTTAGAATCAGTTTAATTAAATTTTTCCTTGAATTGGCTATTAGGTGATGGCTGTTACAAATACTCCGCACTAGAACAGCCAATTTAAAAATTAATTTATTCATATTACTATGACACAAGGTTGACAAAATTCAAAAATCAGATTGCTCTTCAAAAAACTTCTCATATCGCTATTAAACTCTGGTGTATCACACCTACTATACCCAGTTAGGCTTTGGTTACTGGAGGCACAAATTCAATGTACATTTTCCCTACTCAGTTCAGCTAAGATAGCTAAACGTTTTCGAGAAATTGCTGAGAGGAATCGGCAAATGCTTTCAATCCTCCCAGCTGGCTTTCTGCCGAAAGCTGGAAAGTCCCCTCCAAGGACGGTTATAAGTTTCATTCTAGACTGGTTCTCTGAGACTGTGTTGTTTTCATCTGGGTCGAGATTCCGAAATACACTTGTCTCTCTATCTTCCAAGAATAACAATCAAGTAATAAATGCTTCATGTTTTCTGGTGTATTCGTTTTACAATATACACACTTATTCATATATTCTGGCCCAAGTTTCCCATTAAAGACCATCTTGTTTACAAACTGATATGTTCCAGTTTTTATTTTTATGAGGTGATGTAATCCCCAGGTTCTATTCTTCCTTTAAAAAAAAAGCGAAACAACTAGAAGCGTCTGAGCCTCTATAGTAGGAAAATTTAAACCTCCTACTGAGGTCCTGGGCACTTGGAACAAATCCTAAGCCCACTCTTTCGAGCTTCGGGCAAGCCCTTTTTTATCCATTCTGCTCCACACGCATGCTATCATCCGACCCCACCTCCTCTTTTTTCAGGTTTTTCTTTTTATAAGTCGGCTGACTGTGACGTTCTGATATAAACTGTTATTAGTTTCACACACATAAGTGTATTACTTATCCGGGCAGCCACGAAAAGGCTACATTCATCCGTCTCACGACAGATTTTGCCCAGTCTATTCTTCCCTGGATCTCTAACCTCCTTGCCATTTTACTAGTGCCAAATTGATATCGCTTGGCTGTGCTAGTGATTTGTCTCTTTTATTTAATCGAGATATGTAATTTTCCAGGACCTCACTATTTCCTGTATTTCCTGTATTTGCATTTATTGGTATTTTTAATTTTTTCAACCATATTTTTGTACCCTTTGTCCAGGTTGATTTTCTTGACTTAAAATCATTTGATGATCTTATTAAGTCGGCCATCAATCCATTTGAATGGCTCCATTTTTCATAGCCACTTGCTCTTGCTACTGCGGCTTTTATTTGGATCTGCTTGATCCCCATTTCTTCGTAGACTCTGTTTCTACAGTAATTTCTACTATTTATAATTTTACCAATACTTAGGTCTACTAGTTTTTTGAGCCCGATTATTCTTCTTTCGCTCATTCCATATATTTCTGATCCATAGATCAGAGTTGGTATTATAATGCTATTTATCAGCATTTTTTTATATTCTAAGGGAATTAATCTATTCCTTAGTGTTGGTATTAGGACTGCTATTTTGCTTCGTCCATTTTCAATTCTGAATTTTGCCATTTTATCATTATTTAATTGGCTGTTAAATTCGATTCCTAAATACGTGTAATTTTCTACACTTTTTATTTCTTCACCTTTATAATAAATTTTATTTGGTGATTCACTATTCTCTAATGCTTTAATTTGCATTATTCCAGATTTTGATGGGTTTATCTCCATTGAGTTGGCATCCATCCAATCTTTAATGATCTGTAATTTTGTATTCAGATCTTCGGTATTTTCTGCAGCTACAACTGTATCATCTGCAAATAGTAATGCTTTTAATCCTCCAGGTAATCCTTCTACCTGTATTGGATTAATTTGTTCTATTAGGTCATCTATATAAATATTGAAGAGAAGTGGGGATGTTGGGCATCCTTGTCTCACTCCTCTTTTATATTCAAAAGATGATGATTCCTGATTTCCGATTCGTACCTGTATTTTAGTTTTCTGGTACATATTTTTAATGACCTCAATAAATTTAGGTCCTAGTTTTTTTGCCTTTAATTTGGCAATTAATCTGTTATGCGGCACTAAGTCATATGCCTTTTTTAAATCGAGGAAACACAATAATGTGTCTTTTCCTCTTAATTGTCTTCTTTGGCAACTCTCATTAAGAACTGCAACTTGACTTGCACATTCTTCAGATTGTATAAATCCTGCCTGTTCTTTTTTCAGTATGTTGAATTCTTTACATACTCTTTGTAGTCTTCTTGCCAGAATTTTGGCAAATAGTTTTTGGAAAGTGTTTATTAATGCAATCCCCCTATAGTTGCTGGGATCACATGCATCTCCCTTCTTGTATATTGGAACCACTGAGCATTGTTCCCATTCTTCAGGACAACTTCCTTCCTCCAAAATGTTATTTAGTATAAAAAGTATATTTTTGGAGAACCTGGTTGTCCCATTTTGATCAAATTCTATGATCTTATATAGTTCGCTGGGTATTTTATCATTTCCAGCAGCTTTGTAATTTCGAGTACATTTTGACTCATATAGTATTTCGCCCCATTCTATCGGAGCATCCGTGATTTCAGTAATCCCTTGATCAGGAATATATTCTATTTCAAACTCACTTGGAGTTTCTTCTATTTTGCAGAGATTGGCAAAATGCCGTTTCCATATCTCTAATTTTTTATTTGGTTCATAAACCAGTTCTTTTGTTTCTGGATCAATTACCAGACTGTTTATTGCTGATCTCTTTTTGAGACCCGTTTGTTTGTTGATCCATTTCCAACTGTTTCTGTGATCATGATTTTTTAAGGCATCTATGCCCTTCTTTATAAATTTGAGATATTGTTTTCTCTTTATTCTCTTCGAGACTCTTTTTATCTCTTTTTTGATATCAGAGACTGCTGACGGGTTAAGTTGTCCTTTTCTGACCATCTTGCATCTTTCTCTTTTTATTTTGATTAATTTTTTAATCTTTTTTGATATTGTAAGGGCTCTATGCCTTACTTCTTCCTCTCTTATAATTTTAAGTTTCCAGAGTAAATCTTGGATTTTCTTATTAAAATTCTTGACTGCTTCATTTGCTGTATTGCTATTTTCAACTGTAATATCTTCAGTCAATAGTTTTTTGATTATTTGTGGTTTCTTTAAAAGTCCCCTATCAAATATTGTTTTTTTCTCTGCTTGAGAATTGTCTTTGTTCATGTTAATATTAATCTGAACAGCTATATGATCGGAAATATGCCATTTCCTTATTATATTTTGACCTAGTATTAAACTTGGGTCATTTGATATTGCGAAATCGATGGGCCTTTCGGTCCTCCTTTGATTTCTAAGTGTTCTTGTACCTCTGGAAGGTGCATCTGTCGCGTAAACAGGGCAGCCAGCTTTGTACATCCATTTTAGTACCTTATCAGGTATTTCATTCCAATCTCCGGCCATAACAATCCCGGAATATTTTTTATTATTCTCATATTTTTTAAGAATGTTTATTATAAGCTCTTTGGTTTGCTTTTTGGGCGCCCCGTTATTGTGCTTGTATATGTTTGCGACCAATATGCTTTTGGCCTTAGTGTTTATTGAGAATAAAATTACATTCTCTGTTTTGTCAAGTATCTTGGTAACTAGGTTGCTACCATGTCTGACACCAATTAATAATCCGAGTCCATTATTAGTACTTAGAGTTTCTTCTATTACATATCCATTTATATGTATTTTTTTATTTGTTGCTTTCCTTCCGGTTTCTTACAACATTATGATTTCAGGCATTCTATGCCTTAAGTGATAATCCAGCTCCAATATTTTATTCTTGAGCCTATTTATATTTAGTGTAAGTATTGATACCTTTTCTACACTTATGTTTTCGACCAGTTCTAAACTTTTATTTGGTCTTAATTTTAACTTCAAGACTTGTTTTCAAAGCATTTAATACTGCTTCTATTTTATTTTCACACATTTGTGAATTGATTTTTAATCTCAAATAATTATGCCGAGATTTTACTATTTTCTGAACCTTAAATGATTCATGTCCTATTATATTTTGGACAATGTTGTGTACCTCTTTTTGGTACTATGAATTTGTTTCCATTTATAATATAAAAATGGTATTTTATTTTTGACTGATCTTCCAGTCTTTTGTTAATTATACCTGAAAATTCGGTATTATTTATAAACTCGTAGTTTATTTGATCTTTGAGGGCCTGAGTTGGATTGTCCTCTCCGTTTGTGATCAAGATGCTGGCCCAGGGAATTTCACCTCCGGGCTGCTTTTCTTATTTTTATTTTCGTGCCTAAATTCAGGGACTATATTAAAAATTTTAC
>JBAMBD010000613.1:0-23717 GCA_037043625.1 Drosophila melanocephala | reverse complement strand
TAACCTACCAACTAAAAACATTAATTAGTGTTTACAATAAATTTTTATCAAAGCTGAATTCCTATTTGCACCAAAAAACCATTTGATCCAGGATATCGAAATTATGCCATGTTATGGCCTGCAAATAAATTTCGTTTTGATAAAAAAAATTTATTGTAAACACTAATCAATGTTTTTAAGTTGGTAGGGCTCATTGGGAATAGCAAATCAAAGTGAGCTGATTGGTGCATGGTTGCAAAAGTCAAAGAGTGTATTTATTCCTAATGACCAAGATTTAAAGTTCCATTGAACACAGCTATTTATAAAATTTTTATTATATAATTTAGAGAGTTTGTATGGAAAAAAGAACAACATCCCATTCAGTGAAACAAGGTTCTGGGGATGAAGATTGAAAAACTACTTATTATGATAGACATTAGTATATAGATTTGCGGTGATGAGTTCTTATTTGACCCAACTCTTAATATTGACTCATAAAAATTCAGAGAATAAAACAGTAAAAAAATTTATTTATTTTCGCTATATTGCCACACCCAATGAGTGAAACTATTATTATCAAGTCTGTTGATAAAAACTCCAACCGCTAGGAATGGTGAAAACTTTATAAAACGAGATCGAAAAAGCCCAAAAAGGATCATTCAAGATTAACCTCGATACAACCATACCCCGTTCCCCTTCGATAACTAGGAATACCATATATGTTTTATACCCAAACTAGAATGACTTTGCGACCATATATAAGCATAAGCATTTTCTTCAACCAGCGGAACTTTTCAACCAAATGTTACACAGGTCTCCAAAATCGTAAATACATGAGAACCAGTTTTGCACCTCTACCTCCTAGCAGAAGACTTGTTTTACAGACAACGTCAAAGCCTACAGTGTTCCTTATTTTTGTATGTTTTAAAAATAAGGAACACTGTAGGCGACAGTTGTCTGTAAAACAAGTCTTCTGCTAGGAGGTAGAGGTGCAAAACTGGTTCTCATGTATTTACGATTTTGGAGACCTGTGTAACATTTGGTTGAAAAGTTCCGCTGGTTGAAGAAAATGCTTATGCTTATATATGGTCGCAAAGTCATTCTAGTTTGGGTATAAAACATATATGGTATTCCTAGTTATCGAAGGGGAACGGGGTATGGTTGTATCGAGGTTAATCTTGAATGATCCTTTTTGGGCTTTTTCGATCTCGTTTTATAAAGTTTTCACCATTCCTAGCGGTTGGAGTTTTTATCAACAGACTTGATAATAATAGTTTCACTCATTGGGTGTGGCAATATAGCGAAAATAAATAAATTTTTTTACTGTTTTATTCTCTGAATTTTTATGAGTCAATATTAAGAGTTGGGTCAAATAAGAACTCATCACCGCAAATCTATATACTAATGTCTATCATAATAAGTAGTTTTTCAATCTTCATCCAAATTTATTGTTTATAACTGAATGGGATGTTGTTCTTTTCCATACAAGATATTTCTCTAAATTATATAATAAAAATTTTATAAATAGCTGTGTTCAATGGAACTTTAAATCTTGGTCATTAGAACATAAATACACTCTTTGACTTTGATTGCTGCTGCTGAATCCTTTCATACTTGTCAACTTCACTTGATTTACTATTCCCAATAACCTACCAACTAAAAACATTAATTAGTGTTTACAATAAATTTTTATCAAAGCTGAATTCTAATTTGCAGGCAAAATAACATGGCATAGTCGACAATATCCTGGATCAAATGGTTTTTGGTGCAACTTCTCTTTTAAAGAAAATCGATTTAGATTGATTTTTATTAAATTATTTCTAAAATCCATGAAAAAATCGCAAGTTTTAAAAGACATTGAAAATATTTTGAATGAAAGAATGGAAATAGAAAGTGAAATAGGAATAGTGGAAAAGCAAATATTTAAGTTAGAGGATTCGTATTTAACACTGACCCAAGGAAATAACCTTTTTAGAAACTTGGAGTACTATATTCATACCAAGCCGGAAAAAAAGAAAACAAAAATACATGACGATGATAGAGTTTTTGCCAAGGATTTCCCAAGACAGGAAAAAAATTAGCTTCAAAAATTGAAACCGATTCAGTAATTAAAAATAACGACATTCAACATTAATAATTGAAAATATTTGTAATAAATTAAATCAATCATCTTATTTGAAATCAAGAGCTATTTAAAGAAAGAAAAATGTTAATGCAATTATTTATTTTTGTCTGAAAATAAAAATTTTCAAGTTCAAAAATTTAGGAAACCAGTTTTAAATTTTCTTTTACATTCAAAATACACAAAAATCTTAAAAAATGTATTGCCAATGGAAGAGGAGCCAAGCAGAATTGCAGTTCTTAACGAAGTGGCTTTGGAAGTTAAAGAGGAAGATCATACATTAATGAATCCTGTGAAATGGGCAATATCAAATAACTGGTTGGGTGATAGGGTAGAGTTTTGCGGTTACAACATTCCTCATCCATCTGAAAATTTGGCACATCTCACTATTCAATTTGAAGACAAAGACAATCAAACACCAAAATGCTTGATAAAGAAGATGTACGAGGGTCTAGAATGCATTGAAATGATTGGGATGAAACTCTTAGAGAAGATTAAAAATTGTCAAGATTAAATTTAATTCTAGATAGAACTTGATCATTAGAGGTTAGCTTTTATTTTGGCCTTCTTTATAAGTTGTTTTCATTTGTACCAATAAGTTAGAATTGATTAAAATGAGATAATTATAGTGATACATTTAATATGGGCACACATGATTATTATAGGATATTCGAGTTTAAGAAAAATCTCTTTGACTCATGAATTTATCTTTTATCAAATTTGGCCCAATTCATTGAAAAATCTCTAGAAAATCGGTCCTTTTTTAAGAATTATTTGTAAAATGATGAGATATTACTTAAATATTAAATCATTTAAGAGTAGTTTTATATTTTCTAAGTCTTCAATTTTATCCAAGATCTTTGAATTGTCAGCTCATTTCCGAATTAGTATCATTTATTATATTCATATGAAATAATTATGAGATTCATCGATATAAGTTTAGTATCTTAATAACTAATATCATTGGACCTCTTGTTCTTTGATTCAATCGTTTTATTATAAGTGATATGTTCAATATCCATGATATTAATTTCATCTCTTTAATTAACTACTCGACTTCGATTCAATCGGAAACATCAGAAAAGATATAATACCGATCAATATAAAAACCGTCTGGATCTTAGATTAGGAATGGTATCATAATAGCAAAACTTCTTCATATCCACCTAAATGTGAAGTATATAAAATTTGGATTAATCCTTTACAATTGCATATTACATTAATGATTGCTGCTACCATTTAATTATTTTTTAGATATTGTTGAAAAGATTTTTAACGACAAATAATATCCATTGAGTTGGTTTTAAATAATATTCTAATAAGTTAATGATAATTCATAATTAACCTATTAGAATATTATCTCCATATAATTGCCCAATAGATATTAGTGATAGTTAACCTTTCTATGCAATGATAATATGATTGGCTAGTTAAGATTTTAGTGAAACCCATTTAATAATATGTCTTAATATATGATAAATATAATATACAAATGAAAATGATTTATGCGTACAAATTATCTTATATAGCCACTGAAAATTGCAAAAAGATCAATTTGTGCAATTGTCAGAATTGTTGAAACTCATTTATAAAGTTAGATGAAAAGATTTTTTCAAACATGGTTTGTTAGATTGCCTGCTTTTATTAGCTTTCCGTGATCAAAAATATATATACTTTAAGAATTTATTTAATGGATAAATCTAATAATTATCAATTACTCTTTGATTGATTCCGTGTCGATTCTCTTATCTATGCCCGCTGATCTAAGCACTAACTGCTCAAGACTCACATGGTTGTCCGCCTCTTCGATGCTCCCTTGTCTTTCAAATGAAATAGACTCCAGAGTCTTCTTGAGTACAATAAACTGAATGTATGCTTCGACTTTTGGCTCAATTCCTATTTATTTACTATACTTGTTGTGATATTTCGTTACTAGCTCATTACATATGGAATTATATTCACTTTGCGCTTGTAAATCAATGATAACTCATTTGCTATTAAATCATATTTTCTAGTTTTTTCATTTTCAACTTGAGTTAATAGGTCAAGATTGGTAATTCCAACCTCGATCAGAGTTGTTTCATTTTATCATGTAAGTAGATATCTTGTCTATCATGTTGTAATTCCTGTATCTACTCGAATCTCGACACTTTCATTTGCTACAACTTCTTGAACGGAATGGGATTTTAATTTTCTTGTCTTCTTAATTTCGAATCGCTACACAATGATAAATGTATGTATCTTAATACTTCATTATACATTCTCATGTAATCATAACCTAGCATACGGTCGCATTTAGTAGCAAGATAATCTACTGTCTTTGGCACAGCTTTGCAATGTGGGCATCTGACTTTCTCTCCAAAGAATATTTTTCTATCCCGAAGGAAGCAATAGGCACCTTCGTCTCTTGGCTTCATATATCCTTTAGTAATCCATACTGAAGAATCTTTAATCAAGGCGAGTTCATGACCATTGACCTTAAACAACTTTTCGTGGAGTTGTTTGCTTTTAATGTTGGTCATTAGGGATTTAATTTGTGCTTCATAAAGAGATTCATTTGTAATCTCGCCTTCTATATTGTACTTCAGTTTTAAGTATTTGTCAATAGTGAAGAGATGTATCTTATTGTCTTCTTAAACCTTAACTATGGCATTACACCATAAGGATATACTTCTCGATCTCTCCAGGGAATTCTTTAGTTGGTGAAGGATGCTCTCATTTTCTACTCAATATTGGACATTCCTCTTCCCATCATTGCTCTTGGCAAATACAGCCTTTCTTTGTTTCCAGACTGCAAGTGGACTTTGTATTCCATTAGTACTTTCCTAATGGATTCATCGAGTTTGACATATTCTTTGGTTCAAGCTTTAATACTCCTATATGGTAATTAAGTACAGACTCTGCATGCTCGTTTATTGCTTTGAATAAATTCTTTGTATTCAGTTTACTTTCACAGAAATTCTTGATTCTTTTTAAAATTTCATTTCTTACGTTTTCAAAAGAATCTTTGGATATTGTGCCACTAACTCTTTCAATAATTCCCAGATACTTATAACTCTCTTTACCTTCCAAAAGCGTAACAACATAACAACATATATATATATATATTATATATATGTGAATGATAAAATTAGATCATTTAGTTTCCTTTTTGATATTTTCATAAGTTAATATTTTAAATTGAAATGAGACACTCATCCTACCTCATTCTTTGCATTATAACTTTCTAATCTAAAGGTTTTTGCTCTTACATGCATCTGCATTAGTATTTCAAGAGAGAATTCTAGTATCAAAAACTATTCATTTACTATCTCTCATCATCTTTCATCTACGTACTCATCATAACATCTAATTAGTCAGTATGAAATCCAACCTTTAATTGCACGCCAAGAATATTTCACTTTATATTTGTAAAGATCGGCTTCGAAATGAATCACATTTTAAGTCGGAACCCTATAAATCTGATTATTATTTTTAGTTCATTTTGAATTTATCCATTCATGAAATGAATGCTGTAGAAGTAATAGGCCAAGCAGTTATAATATCTTACAATTTGTAATGCTCAAATTATTTCATTTTGTATAATTTTGAAAACTTATACAGTCTGCACAAATTGGTATGCTTGACATTTCAACAAATGAATAAATTGGAAATCCTCATTGGATCTTCTTTTATTGTCCGAATCGTAATTTTTTTTAGTTTGTGCTTTGATCTTTTTCTGTCATTCTTTTAATTTCTCCTTTTTAATGATTTTCCACCTCGCCCTAGTATGCAAATTAACAAAGAAAAGCTGTTTGTTCTATTTTCTATTGTTAAATCTTGCTTTGGAGCAGGTATTTATATCTATCCACAACAATTCATACATTATGGAGTGACATATACTGTTGCATTGACCCTTTCTGCTGCTTTCGCGTCACTACTTGGTTCATTGGCTTATATTGATGCCAATGAGAAAGCAAAGAGAGGAAATTCAACAATTTCAATTGGTAGTTAGCATATTTTCGTCAAAAGCTGGTTATCTTGTTGATATGGTTGTTGTAGTAAAATCTGTTGTCGTAGCTACTGGATACCTTAATCTATGCAAAACCTTGTTAAAGTATTTTAAAACTCCCGATTTTGATGGAGTAGGTGATAAAGGGACCATGTTATTTATCCTGGTTCTCTGCCTTGCTATTGCCCCTTCGATATTAGCAATCAGTATTGAAAATTTCAAAAATTTGTCTTATTTAGGCACTTGCGGTGTTTTTCTAATTATAATATTATCTTTCTTTTCAGAAAGGAACCCCCTGAAACTCAAGGATCCAAGTCCATCCACATGCTATCCCCTTTCTTTGCTAGGCTCATTTCTATTTGGATTCTCTTTTCATGCAAACTTGGTGTCTATCCACAATAAAATAGGGTTCTCTGTCCATGAATTCAAAATTATCGTTTTTCTTGGTCTTTCATTAGTTTCAATATTTTATTTACTATTCGGATTCATAAACTTTCATAGGCTGACTCCAATAAACTCACTGGATGATTTATTTGCTTGCTGGAAGCCTAATACTCTAACTTATATTACAATAATTATCTTTATCTCAGTTTTGATCATTTCTCTTCCCAACCAACTGCATCCCGCAAAGGTATATTTATCAAATATGCTACGATTTAATGAATACCAAACCAAAATCTCAGGGATAATAATAATATGCATGTGTTTTGTGTAAGCATGCACAAAGATGTTCTCTTTCGGTGTGGCTATTAAAATAATCACTAGTCCTCTGAACGCTGCATTGTGCTTTTTATTTCCAGCATTATTCATGATATCTACAAAGCAAAGACATTCTTTATTTCAGATTTCAAGTATTTTATTTCTCTTAATTGTATCTTTGATTTGCATTTTAAGTCTTATAATACCTAACTCAATTAAAGTAAATAAATAAAGCTATTAGATCAATTGATGTTATCTATTATATTTATATTCTACTGCCTAAAACAGTGTAGTTATTGGATAATTCAGTGGGGTTCGAATTAGCCATAATTAATTTCAATAATGTTAAATTAATTTTTCGTTAGAAAGGAGATGTAAATAGAGTGTATGACCGAATTCAAGTTTTTAAAAATTGAAAAAAATGATTCGGACACCACATATAGATCGATTGCCTAATTCTGAAACAAAACTTAATTTCACTCATGGAAAATCCCGGTAATGTTGTCCAGACAATTGCGAATACACTTTTTATACGTGAATTTACTTACTCAGAATTTATGTATCACCAAGTGTTTTTGATCCATGGAGATAAAATAAATCTTAAATGTATGCTCCTGAAGATTCAACTTCTACTTTAAATCTTGATTTAATATTTCATTTAAGATAAATTTAGATCTAGCATTTGTTCGCGATTATTAATTTTGAAAAAGAAAAGATCTATATTACTAAATTTTGATTTTTAGATTGAATATTATTGGTGGATCTTTAATTTAATTGACAATTAAGGCTCCACAAAGAAAGTGCTATATCTGATATAATACATAGCGACGGATTAAGTGTAGCATTTATCATTAGCAACTATATTTGTGTGTTTGATGTTATTGTATTTTTCGCTGCGAAAGATGAAGACAACTGTAATCCGAATACCTTATATCTATTAAATATATTTTCTATACATTTTTTTTCGCTGGTAAATTAAAGCAGTTTAATTAGTCTCATCTATCATTGCAATCGGTTCTTTCTTTGGGTTTATTACCCTTCTTCCATGATAACAAATGAAAAGAACGAGGGCTTGTTAATTTAAGCAAGTAGGGCTAAAGGTGAATCCGTTTCAGAAGTATAAGGGGATGCGTTTATTGTGTTGTTCATAACAGTGATATTTATTAAACGTGTTTAAGATACAATAAAATTGGCGAGAAATATTAAAAGTTATGATTCTAAACGAGCAATTTATGATGAGAATGAAAGAATTAGAAAGACTTCATATAAAATTCCTAAAGGCTTTTTCAAGCGGGAATGATTTAATATGCATTTTATACATTCAACTAGATATATTATGATTTGGATTGTCCTGCAAAAGACCCAAACCATTTCATTTTCATCACCAGGATCAATCAGGAATAATTCAGCTCTGCATATAAAAATTTTGCAAATCCTTGGTTGTCCAAAATTTTCACAGGTTTTCTGGCTGGAATGTCTTTTATATAGTAACCATCTCTTATATGCTTAATCATCTCTCACACTCTGTGTGTTTTCAACAGCCTAATGAATTATTTCATGGCGTATATATGAAAAAATCAAATTATATTCTAAAAGTCCCTTCAAACTATTAATCTTGACATGAAATTTATTTAATGAATGCCTTGATTTTGCACCTTTAATGAGTAGCGACTGAACTGTTCCCTCAGCATTGGCCAAAAGCCTCTTTACCACATTCTCGACTTTTTATGATTGTCCTTATCTTATATCAATATCGATTGCAAAAATACATCAGAACATACTCGAAATGTTGTCTTTGAATAATAAATAGCCAAGAATAAATTACCTTAATAATGTTAGGGGTGAGCTGTGGGAGTATAAGATACTCAAGTAAACAGAAATATTAGAAGAGCCTATCTGTAATAATATGTATAGAAATTAAATATTAATCATTTGGCTAATTTAATCTTATCAAAGGCCATCAAAAGATTTTTTATATCTAGAGACAAAAAATGATTCAAAAAGGATTTGAACCAACAATGTGTTTAATATATGCAACTCTAGGGATATGTTCAAGAAAATTTAAATTCTTGGGCAAATCATTAATATTTTTTGAGGGAAATCAAATTGAAAATATCGATCAGACCCATAGAGTTATCTTTATTAATAAATACAAAGGTCAAGACACTTTTTATTTGCCAATTTTATATTCACTACTTATACTTGTAAACATAGGCATTTACCCTTAATGAATATTTAATATTTATTAATTAAAGGCAATATTTTTGTCGTAGACGATGTGAGTACTTAAAGAAGACATATTCATCAAATGGAATTTCGTATTTATATCATAGTTAGCCAATCATATATTTATTAGTTCAATAAAGGAGACATATTGAAGAACTCTAATATATCTTGGAGAATTGTAATGGAGACCATAAACTAATTGGTTATTTATCATTAACCCCTTTACGACAATTTTATTCAACAAAAATAATGCAAATCGAATCATATTTATTATCTTTATCAATTATTTAGATACACTCTTCCTTTATATCATTTCGTTGGATTATTCTTCCTATTTTACAGAGTTGTCATTTCTATTATTTTCTTTGATTTGAAACTAATTCACAAAAACGGCATTCTTATCAGCAATAATTAATATTTTAATTGCAGACAGATATGTTTATAGCTTAATTTTCAAATTATATTTCAATAACTTGGCATACATGCACAGTGACTTTAATTAACACTTCTCTTTTAAATAGTTCAGAATAATTTCCGAAATCCAAGATAAAATTTTTTTAAAAAATTTTACCCAATGAATGTTCTTGATAAAAAAGAAGACTGTCAAAATTCAACTACGCAAGAGATGAGAATGATTTCTATTGTTATAGGAGGTCAAAACAGAAAAGTTCTGAACACAGTTTCTAGAGAATTCTATGATTTTGGGACCAAGCTTGATTCATCCATGAAAGAGCCATTAATCCCTTCAGTAGTTAAATTTGATCTAACCACTAGAAAATGGCCATGTGGAAATGGTACAGCCACCTTTTCCAGACATTCCTTAAGAGTCCATCAAAGAAAATTCAGGCTCAATTTAACTGACGCCTCAATGAATAAACTTCTCGATTTCTTCAAAAGTACTGAGTTACAAGATTTGCTCAAAAATAATGATTTAAACATCGAAATTGAAATGAATTCTTAATTTAAATATCCCTTTTATTTTTTTCTGTTTACTTGTTTTAAATGCAACCCTAGCATAACTTTAATGGCAGGATTGGCAGTAGTATTGAACCCAGAATGCTATTATTTGATGTTTAGCCCGAAGATTTTTTACTAAAATTTTCATTATTTAATATAAAATCATTTATCATAGATAAATTCTACAAAGTTTTTTGGTAAGATATTTTTCGAACTGTCTTGTTCATATTATTGTAAGTTGCTTTCAGATAAAATGTTTTAATAAATAGGACAAAGTAGTGATCCAAGAACCATGAATAAATATCGATATAACTCAAGTAACAGGTCTCTTTCAGTTGAGAATTTTGAGATAAGAGAGTATAAACAAAGTACAAATACTAGATTCAACTCCACTTTTTTACAAGCTTAAAAGAAATGTACTTGAAGTTGGGAAATCCATCTTACTCCCCGATTAAAAGAGACTCAATATAAAATTTTAGCACACCTAAGTTTGTATCATCATGCAATACGTGACTGAAGGAGTAAATAGCATGAAAACCATGATTTATCTGTTTTAGATCTAAATAAGCCGTTAAAGTAAAAAAAATTGTCGGCATAGAACTTAGAAACCAGAATGTTAAGATCAAAGGGGAATTATTCAAACGTGTAATTTGTCATTTAAATTGATTTACACATTTCTTTTAGTAATTATTCATAAAAATTCTAATGTTTTTTAAACACAAGATTATTTGCATAGTCTGAAGTTCACTGAAGCATTATTTATTAATTTCTTCAATGACTTGGATGACTTTAACCCCCATAGCTATGAAATTGAATTTACCCTTCTTCTTTTCTCAATGGAAAAGTTTTCAGCATATTCGATAATTAATTTATTTGATTCGATCTAAACGATAGAAAAGATATGAAATCTTTGAGAGATGGTAAAATATGACTAAGCCAAGTTTTCAATTTAAAAGAATCTATTTATTATTGATGATCAAAATTCAAAAAATAGATCACATTGAAAGGAATTTATAATCAAAAACACTATTTAATTTGTGGAATCAAAGGGAATTTTATCATCACAAGCTTTGATAGCTGATATAATAGGAATAAAATCTATTTGGGTTGAAGATTTTTTCTTATTTTCTTCAAATAAAGAACATTCTTTTTACGATTACACAATTTATTTGGTTGTATGGATTCTTTCGCTGGGATTGTTGTAAGAGCTTCAATATCGGTTTTTTAGCTAATTCAAGTTATCCTAAAAGCTTTGGGTTTATACAAATGGATCCAAAGATTTCAGTAAATAAAATTGAACTTGTACACTTTATTTTATTCACTATTTTTAAATTCTTAATTGGCTTATTTTAAATTAGATGATTTAATCAAATCAATGAAGGATTTACTTCCTTGTTGGAAAGACTTTAGCTCATCTTACGATTTTGATCAAAAAACATTAATTTGAATTGAATTCTATTATCATATTAGACAAATTCATGATAAAAATATTCCATGTTCTACGGGGTAATTTTTTATTCAAAAATTAGATATTTTTTCCTAAAATTTCATTGAATATAATTTATTGAGTAATGGATCACAATTCTTCTAGTTGTAAGCCTATCGATACCCTTCTATCCGTGTAATTTTGTATAACTCGCTTCTAAAATGTTTCACATCAATATTGAAAGTTTTTTAGAGATTAGTAATTTGCCCTATAAGAAAATTCAAATAATTATGATAATTCCTTCATTATTTGAAATTATTAATGATTTTCTTGTGCGAGATGACTTTAAACTTGATCAAGAAAAGAAAGCATCTTCATATTGTCTTGCGATATGATAAACACTTTATAGTGGTGAAAATTGGTGCTTCCATTAAGAGATTGGAAATCTCTTTCTTAACTCCTTGTGAAAATTTTTATGAATTTGAAAAATATGGAAGACAGCAGGCTGCAGTTGTCTGTAAAATAAGTCTGTAACCACTACTTAGGAGGTAGAGGTGTAATTTTTACGACACATAGGAGTCCTGTGTAGCGTTTGGTTTCAAAATGCCGGGTGGTTCAAGAAAGTGTTTATATATGGAATGGACACAAAGCCCTTCCACTTTGTGTATAAAACATATATTTTGCTTCTAATTATCGAGGCCCACCAGGGTATTATAGGGTTTGGCCCTGAATTTAGAGTGATCCGTTGGGTGTTTTTCTGATCTTTCTTGGCCTGGGTCAAGTTTTCACCTTTCCTTCTGCATGGTGTTGTTTGCAGTGAGTTTGGCAATAACATTTTCACCGATCATTCACAAGCTATAGCAATACGATGAAAATAAATTACCTTTTTTTAATAGTAATTGTCTTAGTTGGATTTAGAAGATATACTTTTTGAATATTTTTGTGCATTCAAGTTCTATAGACCAACCATGTATTTAGCAATAATAAAGGGTTTATATTGGTAATGAATTCGATCTTAATCATCCAATATCCTAGCAAAAATTAGGCTACATCAAGTTGTTAATTTGTTGGAATTATTATACCCTTTAAGAAATATTCTACGTCTATTCTGATAAATCTGTTTTAGAGAAAATTTAAATCTATTTGATAAATATATTAGGTAACAATTCAGATGGTCTTGAAAAACTCATTTCATTGATTAGAAAGTTAAAGCAAATTGTTTTATTAAACAACCAAATACAATTGATATTCAATTCTGATTAAACTTATATGAATGTAAGAAGTCTCGGAAAGATTTATGTATTGTTGAGACCCTGGGAGAAAGATTTATTCGATTAATCTGCAAACTAAGTTTCTTGATCTAGAGCTTTTTTTTATTAACCAGTGATTAATACAATTGTTTGCCTCTATTCCAAGACTGTTTTAGATTCTAATAAAATTTGAACAGTCCCCATCCCTTGAAAATTCCTAAGCACAAATAGATCGATTAACTTCAAGGTATACTGATAACTATTTTAAAGCTTGAAAACATTGCAGTATCCATTTAATAATTAGGTTCAACATTGCATGATAGAACTTTTAATAATACTCAAGACTATTAAGTACGTATTTTTGTTTGGGACATCAAGTAAGATAGTAGCACAATAGCCGAGTATGAACGGATGTATAACAGTGATGATAAGACGTGCCAAGTAGATCTTGGATACTTTTTAGACATTAGATCTTTTGAGAAACTTCAACTTAACCCACCCAATGATATTTATGATTGGGTTAAGCTGAATTAAGTGGATATATAATATTATAAGTAATACGATTATCTTAGAAAAATGGACGGTAAATATTTTTGTTGCTACACTTGGTATATTTTCATCTTCTTTTATCATGTAATTGTATTCATCTTGTATGTTTTATCTTCCGGAAGTAGACGAATGCTTTAAATTTTGAATAATTAAATGCAATAATATTGTTGTGATGAGCGTTTAATATTTCATTAATTTAAAGAAGATGATATAATCAAAAATTGATATTTATTAAAAGCTGATAATCATACATCAATAAAAATAAATATAATAACAATTTACCTTACCGCCAATATGCAACTAGTCACCAAATAAATAATTACTTAACTTTATAAAGGATTAATCGATAATCACTGATGTTTATTAATTTCTCATCGGAAATCAAAGACAATAGAATCTCTATAAATTCAGAAATATGAATTAGACTAAATTGCAAAATCCAAATTCACATGCACTTCATAAATAATCAACACTAATAGCTTCTGTTTTTTAATGTATTTGATTGTGATTAAAGTTATGAAAATTTTGTACTTTTCATGTAAAACTTTTATTTAACTATTTTAACGTTAAAAAACTTTTTATAAAATTGGCTTGATTTTATTCTTGTTGATCTTCTTCAGATTCACTTTTTATTTCATAAGTAATTTCCTGTTGCTTTGCAGCCTCTTTGAAAAGATTTCTTTGAATCTCTTCCAGCTCTTCCATTGACTTTCCACTGTCTTTGAATTTGTTCTGTTTAGATGGCTTATGTTTCGAATAATCATCATAATCCTTTGCTACTATCTCACAAGAAGAGATAAAGTCTTTGAATCCATACTTCTTTAAAGAATAATAAACATGGCCATTGTTAATTGTTTTCTTCTTTTCCAGTTCGCATTGGGTATTCGATTCTAATGCGATCAAGTTAAGAAACTGATGAGCTATCTCCCTCATAGCACCTCTGACATCTTTCATGACTATATAAGGCTTGGGGGTAAGATGTTGAATTAGTTTGTCCACTGTGGCTTTAGGTAATGTAGAATCTTCTTCTAATTTTTCCTGGGGCATTTAAGCAAAAATGCGATTCAATTATAAATAAGTGATTAAAACTAAAAAATGAAGAAAAATATCACTAAAAGATCTATTTGATTGAATTCAAAATTGGCCCATTTATTACTTAACAATGAGGGTACATCTCTAATAACAATAAAGAAATCAATTTATTAAAATCTTCAGTTAAAAATACACTTAAATCGTTTGAAACTTAAAAAGTAGACAAAATTTCGGGATTTTCCTAAAATCACCAGATTTTTTTCCCTCATGGATGATTTATATAAAGAAGAAAGCGAAAAACTGTTTAGCGGAATTGAATTGTATTTGTCCAATTTAATTTCAAAAGAAGAATTAATGGAGTTAGAAAGTAATTTATTTTTATTATTCAGTTTAGATTCTTGGGACTTTATAATCCAGAACTTAAAAAATGAACTTTTCGAATCGACGTTTGCATTATTTAATAGAATTAATGAGACAGAAAAACTTGTATCGGCTTACGAAAAATTGATATCAACCAAGGAAATTGTTTGCGATGCAAACAATATATTCGATCATGCTGCGATCTTAGGCAGGAACAAAGTTGCTCCTCCAGGATTTGAATCATCTAGTTGGTATTTGGGATCATATCCAACCGTCCAGATGATAGAAGCTTTAGAAGAAAATGATGAAACTTCATAATTTCAATTCTTCAAATATAAATTTGCATTATTTATGCTGTGAAGTCAAATATTTATTTAAATCCTCCATATGTAATTATATATATTGTAATATGAGAATTAACCAGTCAATAATATATTCTGATTGGTATTGAAATAGATTCGCTAGTTAAATTATTGACGAATAAAGTTGATCAATTTATCAACAAATTAATAAATAAAACCACTTTAAATATTTCGTCTTGTTACATTATAAATATTTGTATTCTTATCTGTACAATACTCTTATTGATTGAAGATGTGGATGTATTAAGACGGAATTTTAATAAGGAATAGATAACTCATATATCAAATATTACATTTCAACCAAATTTAATACAATTCCATGTACTCTTCAGATCAGTATTTGAGATTCCCAGGACAAAGCTTGTCCTTTAAGCCCCCGATTATAATTTTTTCTGTTCATCCAGATACTTCTCCAATAAAGATTTCATTTATATTCTGGATGCTGATAAACTCCTCTTTTTGTTAGAAGAATTTTTCTAAGTTTTAATATCCGTTTTTGCCATGTTTGATTTAAGAAATTTATTCAATTCTTCCGTCCGGGATGATGACACTAAATCAGTACAAGAAATGAAGGAACCCTCGCACTGTCTTGCGATGTAAGACATATTTTATGTGCAAAATCTTACATTTTCTATTAAGAGTCTGATATTCTCTCTCTCAACTCCTTGAAAATTTTTATATGTTCCAGAATAAGAAAGACAGCAGACTGGACTTACACTTTCTGGGCAGAATCTGTCGTAAGACGGATGACTGTAGCCTTTTCGGGGTTGTCCAGATAAGTAACACACCTATGTGTGTGAAACTAATAACAGTTTATATCAGAACGTCACGCCACAGCCAGCTGACTCATAAAAAGAAAAATACCGAAAAAAGGAGAGGTGAGGCGGATGGTATACATGCGTGTGTGTGTGCGGGAGCGGCATGTATAAAAAAGGGCTCGCCCGAAGCTCGAAAGAGTGGGCTTAGGATTTATTGCAAGTGCCCAGGACCTTAATAGGAGGTTAAAACATTCTTCTGTAGAGGCACAGGTGCTTATAGTTTAATAAATTTCGTTTTTTTTTTAAATTTTCATAATCTACTTTTTAAGGGAAGTGTGGAATACAAGAGTTCTGTGATTATGTTAGAACAAAAAAATTAGGAATAAATATTTCTATGAAATAATCATTGTTTTTCCGGAGAAATAATAAGACATCTGATCTTTAAAATGTTTTTTCATATTAATTTCCTTGAGTATGAAAAGAGAAGATGGATTCAATAAATAATGTTATAATTCTTCTGAAAAACAAGATCTTTTAAACATTTAAATAAAAACTCATTTATTTTCACAATATTTGACAAGCTATTACTAAAAACTTCACTTATATAAGATCATAAAAACCGTTAATTGATCACTCTAAATTTGGGAAAGGTTCTATCATATCCTGGCGGATTTTGATAATTACGAACAAGTATACGCTTTATACAAAAAGTGGAATAGTTTTATGTCCATGTATAGCAAAGATTTGAGCCAATAATTTCCATTTTTGAAACAAAAACCCAGACATGATGATTATGTGCCGTAAATACTCTAGCGTTACAATTTTATTATCTAAAGTGTAAGTCCACAGTCTGCTGTCTTTCTAATTCTAGAACATATAAAAATTCTCAAGGAATTGAGAGAGAAAATATCAGACTCTTAATAGAGAATGTAAGATTTTGCACATAAAATATATCTTACATTGCGAGGGTTCCTTCATTTCTTGCTCTGATTTGGTGTCAAAATCTCTGATAAATTTAATCTCAATTAAATACTATATCAGTCAAATATTTTCATGATTAAAAATTGTGCTATTTGCCGAGTGATTATTTATTAAATGAATGCTCTGATTTGTCATCCTTTTGGAAATGTATAGAGACAATTATTTCTCATGATAAACTGAACTACACATTATTTTATTATAAATTGAATTAGATAAACACTTTTCATTATATAATCAGCAATGTGCTTCAGGAATTTACTTAACTTCATTCCACTTAAATTATTATTTCAGTTTTTTATATTCAAACACCAATATGAGCAAAATCAATCTACAAATAGTCATTTGAAATTTAATCTCTGAGTTCATCCTTTACTTTTAAATGAGTTGGTTGATGTCTATTTATAATAATATCATTGTCATGGTTTAAAAGTTCGAATCCTTCTTCGTTCGCTAAATGTAGAAGTGAAACTAGGCAAAAATGAATAGAAATTTCCCGAAATTCATTTTCAGAATAAATTTTTGGAATTTTCTTATAAATACCCGAAATGGTTCCTTTGTCGTTGTTTATGGTTTTCAAGACATTTTGCTTTAAAAGTTTGATGTCGACTTTTTTCGCTGCGTTTGTGTGTCTTATTACAGGGTGTTCGATTTCAGAACCACCGGTTGGTACAGAAAGTAGATCGTCCCTGGTATTATCATCTAAGATCAAGGAATTTTCCATTTGGAAACTCAATTCTGCAACATTGTCTGCAATGTCTTCTGTGTTTTCAATCAATGGCTCAGGAGAAACTTCTGCTCCTGATTGTGGTTCGGCAAAATACCCATCCTTGATCATAAATTTGTATAGATCTCTGAGCTCATATGAGAAATCTTCTGGTAAAAGATTTTTATGCTTTTTTCTTTCCAGAATTGATTGTTTAGACAGTGAAGTTTCTCCTTTGTTATTCAACGATTCGAAGCTTACTGGCTTTGTAAAATCTATCTTTAATTTGCTCTTTTTAGTTATACTTTCTTTATTATTAGTAGCTGTGTTCAAATTCATTTTCCAGGTATTAGGACCCGCCACCCCTTAAAATATCCAAACGGCGTTTCAGAATAATAAGATGTCTCAATTATAATGGGTTCTTCTTTAATTTCACTTTCACTGAAATTTCCAAATTCGAAATTTTCTTCAATTTCATCATTTCTTGTAACAATTTGTGTTTCAAATTCTTTTAAAGAGTCACAAATAGGAAGATTTAAAATTTCCATTTCAATCTTTTCATCGTTCATTGTTATTTTATTTCCACCACAATTGTATAAAAATTGTCCATTTCCGGATTGATCAAGTAAATCCTGTAAAAAATATTCAACCGTTTTGGATGAAACAAGTGAAAATACTGGATCGTAAAAATCACCAGAGTCTTTCTCTTTCAGATTTATATTGTTAAGATTCTTCTCCAAATAGCTGGATCTCTTTTTATTTGTCTTCTTTTTTGATTCTTCATCTTTATTAAATATTTCTAACAGTTTTTGCGTCTTTTCTGATACGTCATCAACTCTGGTCGAGTAAACTTTCATGCATCCTTCCAGTGTTGATGAAGCCTTCTGAAAATTAATGTTTCCTTTATCTTTGAATTTTTCAATCTCAATAAAATGCTCAATCAAAGTTGATTGCCAAGCGTTCTTTGCTGTAATTTTATTTTCAGCCGAAGCTTTCAACCAAATATTTAAATCATCTCCGCTCATGGGATTGATTGAAGTAAATGTAGAAATTTCATGAAAAAGAGACCCAAATGAATTGGTTGCTTTAGAATAGGATATCCTTATAAAAAATATGGGAGAAATTTGAAAATATAGATTGTAATCCATCATATTAATGTGACTATTGTTTATTAGGATGATGTCAAACAAAGAAGATAAACTTGTGTGAATTATATATACCTTTTGCCGAGAATATATATTGTTAAACTGATTGTTTTAATTACTAAGCCAGATTCAGAATCCTTCAAATTTCGCATTTATTCTGATTTGTAATACCCACATCCGAACAATTTCTAAATAATGAAATGCAACAGAAGACGCTAAATTATGTATATTGTAAAGAGGAAGCTTGTCGAATAACATTAAATTCAATCTACTTAAATAAAAAGATAGTCTCAAACATTTTGAAAGGTCTCGGTCGAATATATAACCTGAAGGTTGCCAAAAGTATTAAAACAGAAGGGTTAGCGTAATTTTATGAAAATATTCATCACAGCCATGTAATACTTCAATTTTTTTAGAGGTCATTATAATTACAAAAATATTGACTTACAAAGTTCATTAATCATTTTATCAAAGGGATTGATACCCTTAATTAATTAATTTGGATCGACCTTTAAGACTTATTTAATTAGTTGATAACAACATGGGCATTGATTTAATCTTTTGTAATTTCAGTTATGTTCATTTAAAGCATTACGACAAAGTTAACACATGCAAGACAATTGAATATAAATAATTATAGTGTTGATTAATCATTCGATAATTTTAAAAAACTTGTTTGAAAATTGTATGAGTATTGATAAGGAATATAAATAACGCAATCTTAAAGGTTGGCTTCTGTTCAAAACTTGATAAGACGTTCTCAATTCAATTTATTTCTTTAAATAAAATTAACTATCACAATACATAGAATGGGAAATAATTTAATCCAATAAAAATATTCAATTTGTATAATGGATAATAAAAAAGAAACATATCAGTTTGGGCAGAAATTGATCTTTAAAGGTGTATATATGGTTCAGAACATGCAGTGCATAATTAAATTTAACACCAAATTTTAGCTCATTTTATTCGTCCATCAACTCCTCTTTTATAATTCGTTGTTTCCACTTTTTCATTACGATTTTAGCGATCTTCCTGATTTTTATAACTTCTTTATTATTCTTTGAATACCAATGTACAATTTTCCCAATCCCACTATTTGATAAATCACTTTTTGTAACGGTAATCAAAGACAATATTTCTAAAATTGATCTTTTAATTTTGAGACTTGGAAGGAAGCCAGTTGGAAGAGGTTCTAACTATTTTCTTAATTCATCCAGGATTCCCATTTTCAAGAATGCTTCTTGTGATTCCTTACGAATTAGATTTGAACAAATATTTTCTACGTTTTCAAGTCTTCTCAATGCAGCATTTCCATTAAACAAATCTTCTAAATCTTGAGAATAAATTTTTTTCATATTTCTTATTACGTTTCCGGCAATCTGCAGATAATCATCCTCTTTGAGCTTGTTCACTTTTTTAACTTTTACTATGCCGGATTTTCGTAGTTTAGGTTATTCGATCTGTTTAACTGGTGGAGTTAAGTTCATTTCGTCATTTTCATCCTCCGAGTCAACTAAGTTCTTTCTGTTTTTTTTTGAAGATTCATTTTGTACAGTACCAGACATAAGGAATGAAAAATATTTACAATTAAAAACTCATTGTGTTTGTATGGACTTTACTAAAGAAAAAAGTTATTCCATCAATGAGTGCAATCTTAATTAATTTAAAGAGGAAAAACAGATTTGAGAAACTTTACTATTATCTATTTTTCACAGATTATTTTATCGATTTCTAACTGTAATTAATAAAGAATTTATTTAATGGGTAATCTAAAGATTATCAATTATTCTTTAATTGATTCCGTGTCGGTTCTCTTATCTCCACCCGATGATCTAAGCACTAACTGCTCAAGACTCACATGGTTGTCCGCCTCTTCAATACTTCGTCGTCTTTCAAATGAAATAGACTCGAGAGTCTTCTTGAGTACAATAGACTGGATGTACGCTTCGACTTTAGGCTCAATTCCTATCTCTTTACTATACTTGTTGTGGTATTTCGTTACCAGCCCTTCCCAGGTCATTACATATGGAATTATGTTCACTTTGCACTTGTAAATCAATGATAACTCGTTTGCTATTAAATCGTATTTTCTAGTTTTTTCATTTTCAACTTGAGTTAATAGGTCAAGATTGGTGATTCCAACCTCGATCAGAGTTATTTCATTTTTCTTTTTATCATGTAAGAAGATATCTGGTCTGTCATGTTGTATTTTAATGTCAGTCTTAATTCTTGTATCTACTCGAATCTCGACATTTTCATTTGCTACAACTTCTTGAACGGAATGAGATTTCAATTTTCTTGTCTTCTTAATTCCGAATCTTCTACACAGTGATAAATGTATGCATCTTAATACTTCATTATGCCTTCTCATGTAATCATGACCAAGCATACGATCGCATTTAGTGGCAAGATGATCTACTGTCTTTGGCGCAGCTTTGCAATGTGGGCATTTGACTTTTTCTCCAAAGAATATATTTCTATCCTGAAGGAAACAATAAGCTCCTTCATCTCTTGGCTTCATATTTCCTTTGGTAAGCCATACTGAAGAGTCTTTAATGGAGGCAAGTTCATGATCACAAACCCTAAACAACCTTTCGTGGAGTTGTTTGCTTTTAATGTTGGTCATTAGGGATTTAATTTGTGATTCATAAAGAGATTCTTTGGTAATCTCGCCTTCTGTATTATACTTCAGTCTTATGTATTTGTCAATTGTTGAGAGATGTGTCTTATTGTCTTCTTCTACCTTAATTATGGCATTACGCCTTAAGGACATATTTCTTGATTTTTCCAGGGAATTCTTCAATTGGAGGAGCATACTCTCACTCTTATGCTCAATATTGGACATTCCTCTTCCCATCATTTCTCTTGGCAAATACAGCCTTTCTTTGTTTGCTGGCTGTAAGTGAACTTTATATTCCATTAGTACTTTCCTAATGGATTCATCGAGTTTGACATATTCTTCCGGTTCAAGCTTTAGTACTCCTACATGGTAGTTAATCACAGACACTGCATGCTCATTTATCGCTTTGAATAAATTCTTTGCATTCAGTTTGCTTTCACACAAATTCTTGACTCTCTTTAAAATTTCATTTCTTACTTTTTCAAAGGAATCTTTGGATATTGTGCTACTAGCTGTCTCAATAATTCCCAAGTATTTGTAGCTCTCTTTACCTTCCAAAAACGTAGCATCTGATTCACAAACTTTGCTATTGGTTGCGGATTTGGTCTTATTCATTTCCAAGCCAATTGCTTTAAAGAACGATTTTGTCTCATTCATCATTCTTTCAAGTTCTTCTTCAGATTCAGCAAGTAATTTCAAATCGTCAATGAATAAAAGGTGATTTGTAATATACATATCAGATTCGGTTTTAACACCGACTTTCTGATATTTGGCACTTAGCTTTCGGCTTAGTGGATCCATGCATAATACAAATAAGAGAGGGGACAGGCTGTCTCCCTGTAGAATTCCTCTCTCTAACCTTTTCTCAAGAATTGATTCACCATTAAATCTAACATCAACTTTCCACCTTGAAATAGTGTCTTTAAGGAAGCTTGTGATCCACTCAGGGAATTTCAGGCTCTCTATACATTTGATAAGGTAGTCGTGATCAACCGAATCAAACGCCTTTTTGACATCTATCCAAGCAGTTTTTAAAGAGTTGGAATGCTCTTTGTTGATGGCTAGATTTAACAATGCTTGCTCTTTTGCTCCTTGGACCATTCTTACAGTTCCGAGTTGGTTTTCACTCAAGAGACCTCTAAACTCAACAATGTTTTGCATTACTTGCGTAACACATTTAGTTGTGAGTTTATATAGATTCGACATACAGGTTATAGGCCTGAAGTCTCCTCCTGTTTGAGGATCTCCTTTGGGAATAAGGTATGTGATACCTTTGTAAAACCAATCATCTTCACATTTAGAATCCACACAAATGCCTTTGATTATCTCATATAGACTTTCATGAAGAGGTGTCAATTTCTTTATAAAGAAATTATAGACTCCATCTGGACCAGCAGCTTTCCAATTTGGAAGAAAGCTGATGGTCTTCTGGAACTCTTCAAAGGAGGGGAAGTTGTCAAATTTCCTATCTCCATCTACATGCTCTCTCAGATAATCTTCGAATTGATCTTGGCTTCTCTCAGTCTCAGACTTGATCCACATATTGGACCAATAGTCTTTAACTTCGAGAACTGGGACATTACTTTCCTTGGTCACCTCACCAGATAAACTTCTATAGAATTGTCTTCTATAGAGTTCAAAGGATCGGTTGGCTTTGGAGAAGTCTTTTCTCTTCTCATGCATTTCCATCTTTTTCTTATAGATCAAGATTTTTTCCATGATTCGAGAAATTGCCTCAGTACAGTCCATTGAATTCCCCAGTTTGAGTTTTTCCTGACTCATAAATGTCAGGCATTTTCTCTTGTCCTCTCTGGATAGCTTCTCGTTCTTTTGTGACTTACCAAGTAAATCACTAAGAACTTGAAGATTTAATATCTTTTTATCGATACTATCTTTCCATTTAGAGGGTGCCCGGGGTTTCATGCTCTCTAATTCGTAGGCCATCTGTGCACTCCTGATGGTCGCTGCGATTTCTGTCATACTCGTATGGGGCTTACTTCGAACATAGTCGCCAACTATTAGAATCAAAGACTCTAATAACTGTCGATCCACTTTCTCGTTAGGTATCTTCCTCGTCCTTTTGCTCATCCAACCTTCGGTAGATGCATCCTCTCGTATGAACTTGAGGAATGCATCCTTTAACCGAATTTCGGATTTTGCATTGGTCAGATTACAGATTTCTAACGGATTTTCAAACGTTTTGACACGCTTGACTGTGTCCCTATCAAATCTATCAGGACGCCTTGAGACAGCCATCCTTTTAAATTCCTCTAGGGATATGTTCTTCTGGAACTTACCACAGAAGACAGTTAGAGCTCTGGACCAGCCGAATCTAGGCATCCTTCCAAATCTTCTTTGCACAGCAGAGAAAAACTCCTTTGGCCATCCAGGATCACACGACTTGATATCGTTGATTAGGACTTCCAAAGAAGTCTTGATGCTAGCTTTCAGATCAGATGGTGTCCTTGGGAGACTCTCCATTTCCTCAATCTTCACTTCTTCTGTTACTTTCTTTGTTTTTCTATTTTTTTTCGTTTCATATTCAAAGCGTTCA
>JBAMBD010000612.1:0-42257 GCA_037043625.1 Drosophila melanocephala | reverse complement strand
CCCCCCCCCCCCCCCCCCCCCCCCCCCCCCCCCCCCCCCCCCCCCCCCCCCCCCCCCCCCCCCCCCCCCCCCCCCCCCCCCCCCCCCCCCCCCCCCCCCCCCCCCCCCCCCCCCCCCCCCCCCCCCCCCCCCCCCCCCCCCCCCCCCCCCCCCCCCCCCCCCCCCCCCCCCCCCCCCCCCCCCCCCCCCCCCCCCCCCCCCCCCCCCCCCCCCCCCCCCCCCCCCCCCCCCCCCCCCCCCCCCCCCCCCCCCCCCCCCCCCCCCCCCCCCGGGGGGGGGGGGGGGGGGGGGGGGGGGGGGGGGGGGGGGGGGGGGGGGGGGGGGGGGGGGGGGGGGGGGGGGGGGGGGGGGGGGGGGGGGGGGGGGGGGGGGGGGGGGGGGGGGGGGGGGGGGGGGGGGGGGGGGGGGGGGGGGGGGGGGGGGGGGGGGGGGGGGGGGGGGGGGGGGGGGGGGGGGGGGGGGGGGGGGGGGGGGGGGGGGGGGGGGGGGGGGGGGGGGGGGGGGGGGGGGGGGGGGGGGGGGGGGGGGGGGGGGGGGGGGGGGGGGGGGGGGGGGGGGGGGGGTTTTTTTTTTTTTTTTTTTTTTTTTTTTTTTTTTTTTTTTTTTTTTTGTGAGAGTATGCACCTCCAATTGAAGAATTGCCTGGAATAATCGAGAAGTATGTCCTTAAGGCGTAACGCTATAATTAAGGTTGAAGAAGACAATAAGACACATCTCTCAACAATTGACAAATACATAAGACTGAAGTATAATACAGAAGGCGAGATTACCAAAGAATCTCTTTATGAATCACAGATTAAATCCCTAATGACCAACATTAAAAGCAAACAACTCCACGAAAGGTTGTTTAGGGTCTGTGATCATGAACTTGCCTCCATTAAAGACTCTTCAGTATGGCTTACCAAAGGAAATATGAAGCCAAGAGATGAAGGAGCTTATTGCTTCCTTCAGGATAGAAATATATTCTTTGGAGAAAAAGTCAAGTGCCCACATTGCAAAGCTGCGCCAAAGACAGTAGATCATCTTGCCACTAAATGCGATCGTATGCTTGGTCATGATTACATGAGAAGGCATAATGAAGTATTAAGATGCATACATTTATCACTGTGTAGAAGATTCGGAATTAAGAAGACAAGACAATTGAAATCTCATTCCGTTCAAGAAGTTGTAGCAAATGAAAATGTCGAGATTCGAGTAGATACAAGAATTAGACATTACAACTGACAGACCAGATATCTTCTTACATGATAGAAAGAAAAATGAAATAACTTTGATCGAGGTTGGAATTACCAATCTTGACCTATTAACTCAAGTTGAAAATGAAAAACTAGAAAATACGATTTAATAGCAAATGAGTTATCATTGATTTCAAGTGCAAAGTGAACATAATTCCATATGTAATGACCTGGGAAGGGCTGGTAACGAAATACCACAACAAGTATAGTAAAGAGATAGAATTGAGCCTAAAGTCGAAGCGTACATCCAGTCTATTGTACTCAAGAAGACTCTCGAGTCTATTTCATTTGAAAGACGACGAAGTATTGAAGAGGCGGACAACCATGTGAGTCTTGAGCAGTTAGTGCTTAGATCATCGGGTGGAGATAAGAGAACCGACGCGGAATCAATTAAAGAATAATTGATAATCTTTAGATTACCCATTAAATAAATTCTTTGGTTACAAATTTCAATACTGTTTTCATTATAAAGAATTTATTTAATGGTTAATCTAATAATTATTCTTTGATTGATACCGTGTCAAGTCTCTTGTCTACACCCGATGATCTGTGCAACATCTGCTCAAGACTTACATGGTTGTCCGCCTCTTCGATGCCCCAGAGTCTTCTTGAGTACAATAGACTGAATGTATGCTTCAACTTTTGGCTCAATTCCTATCTCTTTACTATACTTGTTCGTTACTAGCTCATTACGTATGGAATTATATTCACTTCGCACTTGTAAATCAATGATAACTCATTTGCTACTAAATCGTATTTTAACTTGAGTTAGTAGGTCAAGATTGGTGATTCCAACCTCGATCAGAGCTATTTCATTTTATCATGTAAGAAGATATCTGGTCTGTCATGTTGTAAATTCCTGTATCTACTCGAATCTCGACATTTTCATTTGCTACAACTTCTTGAACGGAATGGTATTTCAATTTTCTTGTCTTCTTAATTCTGAATCGCCTACAGAGTGATAAATATATGATTAGAATCTAAATTATTATTTAAAAATAACTAAATATCCTTTCTTACTTCGTTTCACTGAAAATAGGCCAAGCCCGCCAAATAGACATATTTTTCTGAAGGTTTCTATCCTGACCACTAAGATCGTAATAAACTCATGAAACACGGATATTTTTTGAATATCAGAGTAGTTGATTTCTATCCAACAATGTATTGAATTCATGAACACAAAATTTGACATTTGTGAATTTATAATTTTGATCAATAGTATTTATTAAACTTGGTTGATCAAATTTTGTAAATGATTAAAATTTTTATTATCAATTTTTGTTTCAATGTATGACGAATTATGGTCTTTGATGTTTTAATTTAAAATTTTGATTGAGTTCTTAGATATGTCATAAGACCAATCCTAAGGCTACATTTTTATGAAACGCTTGCCATCAAATTTCTTAGGTTTCATTTATAAAACAGTAAGTTTTAGTTGTCATTCCAATACCTTTCCAGTTTTAAATAGAACAAGTTATTTTCCTTTTCAAATCAGATTAAAACTCTGCTTCGAACAAATAAAATCGTTCTCATACAAAACTTCTGAAACCAATTAAATTTTTTCAAATATAAATTATTTTGAAATTTATTTTTCATGAAAATTATTGAGAACTTAAATGAGAATAATTTAAAAATGACTACAAAAACCTTGGAATTAAAAGACGGAGAATTCATTCATTTTGATGCTTCAAAAAGTCATATTACAGAATCTGACGTGGATAAAATCAAAAGTGAACTTGAAAAAAGGAATTGAATTCAAAAATTATAAAGATGATAACGGAGAAAATATTAATTACACCGAGAATAGAAAGGTTTTACATCATTTGTTGAGATCTGAAAATGTCATCAAAAACTTACAGTTAAAGGAAACGTAGAATTTAAAATGAAAGAAGAAGAAGACATTTACAATACTTTGGTGAAAATATGGGACTTCGATGTGAGTTTCCAAGATAGAAAAGGCCTAACAGGATTGCCTTTAGAAAATATTGTTAATATCGGAATTGGCGGAAGTGATCTTGGTCCTCGATTTGTTGTAGATGCTTTAGAATATTATTCAAAGAATGGGGTTTACTTTATATCTAATTTTGATTCATCAGATACATTAAGAGTTCTTAGAAAATTGAATTTAGAAAAGACATTATTTATAGTCGTAAGCAAAACCTTTACAACACTGGAAATAATATCTAACTTCAAATTATCCTTAAATATTATGAAAGCATACTTTGCTAATAAATTTACAGATGAAGAAATTTGTGAGAAGCATTTTGTTGCAGTTAGTTCGAATATTGGAGAAGTTGCTAAATACAATATAAAAACAACCTTTGAAATGTACGACTATGTAGGGGGTAGGTATTCACTATGGAGTGCAGTAGGATTATCCATAGTCTTGAGCATAGGATTCAAAAATTTTATCAGGTTATTGAGCGGCGCAAATTTAGCTGATCAAGATTTCATATCTAATAAAATCGATTCAATAGCATCATTGATGGCCATAAACGAATTATTCTATATCGAAAAGGGATATAATAACAAATGCTTGGTCTGTTATGATAGCTATCTAGGATTAATGTACAAATATTTGCAACAAGCTGAAATGGAATCAAACGGAAAACATAATTCTAAGCAGATGATTTTTTGGGGTGGAACTGGAACCGACGTTCAGCATTCATTTTTTCAGTTACTTCATCAAGGTGAGCAAGATATTTATTTGGAATTACTAGCTCCGATGAGCAATATTAATCAGTTAAGAGAGAGTAATACGTTAGAAAAGGCTATTTCAGCAAATCAATCTCAGATATTGTATCAACACGATTCTTTAATAGCTAATTGTATGGCCCAGTGTAGAAGCCTAATGATAGGCAAGCATTCTGAAGATACTAATATGAATTTCACAGGAGATAAACCTAGCACAACAATTTTATACTCAAGATTGACTCCAGAGGTTTTAGGTGCGATGCTATCAATTTATGAGAATAAGATTTTCATACAGGGTGTTTATTTCGAGATAAATTCATTTGATCAGTTCGGTGTTCAATTAGGTAAAGAAGTGGCAAAAGATTTGGAGTTGGCTATTGGCGGAAAAGAAGTTTCTTTAGATTTATCAACTCAAAGCCTACTAAATATTTATAAGCAAAAACAATAAATTTATTTGATCATTTATTAATTTCAAATCTTTTCAAGGATCAATCTTCTCTTTCTTTTAAGAGTAAGTACAAAGAGTAGAGCAGAAGGTCTCTTTTCTTCATTCATATAAAAATTACATTATTTGGTGAAAATGTCGAATATACATATTGAAGATTTGTAATCAAAATAATAAAGTATTTAACCATACATGTAATAGAGTTGGATCACTATTCTGTGAGGTATAGAAAATTAAACATTTACATTTATCATTGCGCAGCAAATCTATAATAAAGAATTCAAAGACTTATAGAGAATGAGAACTTAAAAATTAATACTGATGGTCGAAAACATATATTTAGATACAAGATGATAGATAAGATTTTGACCTTTGATATGAAAGCAAATGACTTAAAATAGATTGGATTTACCAGTTTAGATCTATTAATCAAATTGAAAATGAATTATCTTGAAAATATGATGTGATAGACAAGGAATTGTTACCAATCTGTAAATGTGAGTGAAGAAACTGCAACCATGACGGAATAAATACCTTTCGTCAGATGGTTGCTAAATTGCTATTTACACGTAATCTCACCATTCTAAAGTGTGAAGACTGGGCAGAATCTGTCGTGAGACGGATGACTGTAGCCTTTCCGTGGTTGCCCTGATATGTAATACACTCATGTGTGTGAAACTAATAACAGTTTATATCAGAACGTCAAAGCCTTCTCATAAAAAGAAAAACCCGGAAAAAGGGGAGGTGGGGCCGGTGTGTGTGTGGAAGCGGCATGGATAAAAAAGGGGTTTCCCGAAGCTCGAAAGAGTGGGCTTAGGATTTGTTCTAAGTGCCCAGGACCTCGGTAGGATGTTTAGAATTTCCTCCTATAGAGGCACAGGCGCTTTTAGTTGTTTCGTTTTTTTTTAGGATAGAAATATATTCTTTGGAGAAAAAGTCAGATGCTCACATTGCAAAGCTGTGCCAAAGACAGTAGATCATCTTGCTACTAAATGCGACCGTATGCTAGGTCATGATTACATGAGATGGCATAATGTTATCACTGTGTAGGAGATTCGGAATTAAGAAGACAAGAAAACTGAAATCCTATTCTGTTCAAGAAGTTGTAGCAAATGAAAATATCGAGATTCGAGTAGATACAAGGATTACAACATGATAGTCCAGATATATTCATACATGATAAAATGAAATAACTCTGATCGAGGTTGGAATTACCAATCTTGACCTATTAACTCAAGTTGAAATATGATTTAATAGCAAATGAGTTATCATTGATTTACAAGTGCAAAGTGAATATAATTTCATACGTAATGATCTGGTAATGAAATAGCACAACAAGTATAGTAAAGAGATAGGAATCGAGTCTAAAGTCGAAGCGTACATCCAGTCTATTTTACTCAAGAAGATTCTGGGGCATCGAAGAGCCAGATAACCATGTGAGTCTTGAGCAGCTAGTGCACAGATTATCGTGTGTAGATAAGAGACTTGACACAAAATCTATAATTATTAGATTACCGATCAAATAAATTCTATAAGATAATAGCTATGACATGAATCTATAATAAATGTCATAATTCATTTTATTAGTCATACTTAAGTGTAAAAAAAACGAGAGTCATTAACTAAGAGCGCCTATGCCTCTGCAGAGGAACATTTAAACCACCTACGAGGTCTTGTACACACAACACAAATCCACTACTTCTAGCAAGCCGCCTTCTTTCTATCTGTTTCCGCATTTCGAACCCCCCCCCCAATTCCCATTTTTGGGGTTTGCATTTTATGACGAGACAGTGACGTTCTGATATAAACTGCTATTAGTTTCACACACTTAAACGTGTTACTTATCCGGGCAACCACGAAAATGTTACAGTCAAGTGTCTCACGGTAGATTCAACCAAGATATATATTCTAATATGATCATGAAATCAATAACAAATGATCAGGAATTGAAAAAAATTGATCAAATAAATAAGGTCATCACAATCCTAAATTGCTAATTTTAATTTAATAATTATAATTCAGCTTTCTTTGCAATTCTACCACCAACCATGGTCATATGCTTCTCGTATTGATCAAGGAACATAGCATTAGAAATTCTAGTTATCTCAGCAAAATCTGCCTTGTCTTCGGATTTAACTCCCTCAAGAGCAATGACACAGCTTGATTTTTGATGAACAAGTGCGCCAAGTTTTTCCTTGGAAGGGACAATGCAGTATGGAATTCCATAGCTGTGGCAGAGTGTTGGGAGTGAAATAACTAAAGTGATGGGATCAACGTCAGCAGCAATAGCAAGGAAAGCAACTTTATTCTGCATTATGAGATCAACAACATGCCTCAAAACCAAACTTAAGAAGAATAGGCTTGGGTCCAGCTTTTGGATTCTCACTCTTGAGTCTTTCAATTTTCTGCTCCCTTGTCTCTGGTGAATATTTAGAAAGCAATGATAAGGTCTTGTCAAGATCACATCCTTCAAGTTGGGTTTTGAATTGATTGATTGGTGCTGGTATTTTGATTGCGTTGGCTAATTTGGTGATCTTGTTATTAACAAAGATCTCTCTAGCTTTGGGATCAACTTTCTCAACAGTTCTTTTGTTCGAAATTCCAAATGCCATTGGGTTTAAAATAAAATTTTTAAAAATTTCTTTTAAAAATTTTTCTATTGAAAATTAGTTAGAAAAGCACAAAAAGGGATTTTACACTTCTACTCAAAACGATTTAAAGAAAATTTTCTAAAAGACACAGCCAGGTGTGAATATGCTCTCGATCTTTCTAAAACGAATTCTATACCCATTAATTGAAATTATGTTCCATTCATTTAAAATTAAATAAATTTGTATTTAATCATCTAAATACATTTTCTTGAACTATTGGTGATAAAATTGAATAGATTATTTAAATATAGATTGGTTGCTACTCAAATAATCTGAAAAAAATAGAAGGAATTAAGAAATTGACAAATTTTCAATTGGTCCGAGATGACTTTAAACAAGAACAAGAAAGGAAAGCATCTTCATACTGTCTTGTGGTATAATAAACACTTTATAGTGCTGAAAATTGGTGCTTCTATAAAGAGATTGGCAATCTTTTTTCTTAACTCTTTGTGAAAATTTTTATGAATTTGAAAAATAAGGAAGACAGCAGGCAGCAGTTGTCTGTAAAACAAATCTACAGCCACTACTTAGGAGGTAGAGGTGTAAAGCTTATACTCGAGCATTTACGACACACAGGAGTCCTGTGTAGCGTTTGGTTCAAGAAAGTGTATGTATATGGAATGGACACGAAGCCATTCCATTTTGGATATAAAACATATATGTTGCTCTTAGTTATCGAAGCCCGTCAGGGTATGATAGGGCTTAGCCCTGAATTTAGAGTGATCCCTTGAGTGTTTTTCCGATCTTGTCTAGGCCAAATTCCTCCATCCAAATGGAGCTTTTGGCAACCCGTTTGACAATAAGGTTTTCACCGATCACTCATTAGCTATAGAAATATAGTGCAAATAATTTACTTTATTTTTAGACTGGTTGCTACTTAATGAATTCTTATTTATATAAATACGATTTATTTAAAATATTTTTCATTATTTTGAAAGAACTAGATATTTAATCAATTGATTAAAATTCAGACAGTAAAAACCGACAACAGTCACTACCAAAAGACTGAATACGCAGCTTCAACACATAGAGGATATAAATGTAATCAACATAGATGATATTGTTTTAACATTGATTTCACCTATTCAAAAGACTAGCAGTATTTCACACTCTTAAAAAAATTAATATTGGAGTTACTAATTTTCTTAGTAGATTTGTCACCAAACGCTTTTAAGCCTTCATTAAATGCTTTTTAGTAATTCTCAAACATATTAGACTGGATAGAATTTTGAACTTTTCAGATCTTAACTACCTCTTATGTTTAATATGATTGCATGATCCTTACTATTCTAATTCTAAATTTCTATCTATTTTTTAAAGCTTCTAACTTATTTAGCAAAGCTTTAAACAGTTATTTGTCTCTTGCCAGCTATCAACGATATAGCATAGGATATTCTTTGTAATAATTTAATTAATGGATATATCACAGTAATATCGCACTGAAATAATTTAAATAATAATCCAATCTTTCGATTGAATATTCTCACATAAATTCAAAAGAAGGCATTTATTAAATATAAAAGGCAGTAATTCAACACATCGAAAAAAGAACATATTTAATTAATAAAATTTTCAAAACTTTAGAACAAATAATCCTAGTTTAATAATTACAAATTATCAGGTATCGTTTTCATGAATCAACAAATTTTATTTTCCAACAAAACCATCAAATTATATACACTCCCGTCAAATTTTCTTAGCTGTTATTTTCCTATGTGAGTTTTGAGTGAATTTCAAGAGAATATGAGACACGTAAATTATGAAGAGTAAAGTCATACCTACAAGAATCCCCAAAGTCATAGAAGAAGCTTGGGATTTGAATCCTTTTAAAAATTTCAGGGCTTTTTCAAGGTTCAAATTTGAGAACCTCAATTTAATTTTATCAACATTGCCAACAATTTTGATATCCTCATCAACTTCATCGTCAAAGTCATCATCTATCAATGCATTCTTGTCATCATAAGTATATTCAATGCATTGAATATCCTTTAGATCTTCAGTAACCACCCTTTTAAAAATTTGCATTCGCTTTAATAATGGATTTGAAATCATAGCACCTACATTACTTAAAACTCCATATTTATCAACGAAAAGAATAGATGATGCATTGACTAGATCTATGGTTATATCATCATTGAAGTAAGAATGGAATTGAGTATGATCAACACAAATACACTCATTTTGGTCGTGATCTAAGAAACTGGTTAGTTTTAAGAAGGATAAATGACCTTCTAACAAAATTGGAATGTAATCCAATTTTTCCGAGGTAATTTTTAAAAAATTGCAATGCAAATTGTTCTTTTGATTTGAAACCAATCCAAATAATGAAATAGAATGTTGAATCCCTCCCTTTAATACAAAATTAATATCTAAGGAACAATAACCTGTTTTGTCAAACAGTGCTTTTATCATATTATAATAGTAGCATTTACGACAAGCATGTGAACTGCTGTAATCTATAGAAGAATCAATGACTACTTGAACCTTTTGAATTTCTCCCATAACAACATTCTTCTTTTCGGTTATAAAATCGCTGCAAAAGGCGTTATTGTTGGACAATATTGACGCAAGAGAGCATTGTCTTGAAGGGGAATCATCACACACGGTCTCTTTAACAAGCCATAATTCAATTGTTTTGTGGGAATCCATAGCATGTCTCTTATCCTTTATATTTTGATCCAGAAGAATATTCCATTTCTCCATTTTCTTCAGTGCATTACTCAGCCAACTCATTGGGGTTTTTACATTTTTGAAAATCAAGTGTCAAAATTCTTATCCATCAAAATCAGTTAACTGACAAATCAAGAAATATTTTAAAATAAGAAAATTTTTTTGATGTTTTAGGATAGAAAAGTTTTTGAGGAATAATCTTTAAATATTCGTTAACATTAACCCCCTTTGCATTGCATCTTAAGTCAATTTCTGACTTTCTCATTGAAGTGGTTGAGTTGTCTCGTAGAATCCATGAATAAGTTTTATAATTGTTTCTTCAATTAAATGGAAGAGTGATACTGGAGAAATTCCTTTAAGTCTTGATGTGTAATTTAATTGCAAGAAATATTATTAAATTTTGAAACTTATCATTCAGTGAATATTAATTTGGTTGGATTCTTATTAACATCCATAAGAAGGATCATTATGAGATAGAGATGCAGCTGAACGAAGAATATGCTTCATCAATTATACAATGAAAATTGATTCATATCATCCTTTTGAAAAAGAAAAGGGTTTGAAGAGGATGGCATCGATGCAGAAGTCAAATGAATGGTGAACTGATTCCCGACCAAGGCAGACTATGATATTTCTATGATTGTAATATAAAACAACAGTAAATTAACATTTTATTTTTTCATCTAGTTTATGAATGACATCCCTTTCTAATACAAATTGATATCTCTTGACTGATAAATTGAAAGCAATAAAATCTTCAAATAAATATAGTTTAACAAAGACAATTATTTATTTCAACAATGTCAATGCTGTTTAATTTCAATTCTAATATGATAAAATTTTGTCAAAGATTTATTTATTAGATTAATTTATATGTGAAATCATAACTAAAAAAATCTTAAGACAAGTTGAAAAATAACTGAATAGTGTAAATATTAAGATAAATTTTTTATATGCGATGGCCTTGAACTGGTGTAATAGAGTAAATCGCTTGGATACTGTTTTGCGGTATAGTATGCAATTTTAAATGTAAAAGTTTAGGATTTCGATTAAGAATCTAGCTTACATTTTAAAATACTTGAAATTTTTATCAGTAATATAAAATAAATAGATTGTCAATATCACAGGTTTAAATCATTATTTTGAAATTGATTTCTAAAGCTTCTGATAAAATATTTACGACACATGGGAGTCCTGTATAACGTTTTGTTTCAAAATAGCGGGTTGTAATATTTGTATAGGACACTAAACCATGCCACTTTAAATATAAAGCAGACATTTACTCCTAATTATCCAAGCTCATCCGGTATAAATAATCTTTTTTTAGAATTTAGAGTGATCAGTTGAGTGTTTCTTTAGAAATCTAGGTAAAATAAATGATTTTTTTAATTAAATTCTTCCACTAATTTTTTTGAGATTAAATTTTATTTTAAAAGGTTGCAAGGAAGAATTTAGAATGATTAAAGGGGTTATCCATCACCATATCAACTTATTTAAACCCTGATATTTCATGTCTCAGTCTTTAAGTGAAAAATGAAGTCTCTTTTATTTTCTAAAAGCCCTTTCCACTCCCATGCAGTATTACAAAGACAGATTGAAAACGTTTGAATCTTGGCCTTTAGAATTTAGAGAATTCGTTCATAAACTTACTATTATGGGACAGTATTCTACTGACATCCAAACACGTTCCACTACATGCTTTTATTGTAATTATAACTTAGAAGAATGGACCCAAAATGATGAGCCGTTGGCTGAGCATTTTAAGAGAAATAATAATTGTTTAATTTTTGGACTTTACCGTTTGGAAAAAAGAAAATTATTTTCTTGTTGTGGCGAGAATAAAATGGCTTGTAAAGAACATGAAATAGAAAAAAATTCAAAAGAGGGATTTATTAAAATAAATGTATCCTCGAATATAATTTTTTATTCGTGTATGTTTTGTGGTTCTTCAGATTTAGAACATGCACGGCCTTGCTTATTAATTAATTGCGTTCCTAAACGTCACAAAGTGTTTGAGAAAGAATTAAAGAAAAATCATTTTTTTATTCGTTTTTTAAAGGGAGAATTTTCAAAAGAGCTTGATCTTATCATTGAGAATAGAGAAAAGAAATTTCAGATCGCTGATAAATTAGAAGTAATCAATTCCATTTTGCTACTCAATCCTCCACATCATAATTTAGATGCCTTACGAACAGTTTTAGAGAAAGGTTCTAAATTAATGTTTAAAAAAATTGAAGATCAACTCACAGCGATAGAGGAGAAAGCTCTGGATGCTCTTTGTGATGATTCGATGATAATACAATAAGAAGGCCAATGTATTTATTCTATAATATTGGTTCGAACAAGATTTTTGAAATTTTGAAGCTATTTTTAATTTGAATCTAGATTATTTAGTCAATGAATATGAAAAGATTTCCTTAGAGATTCGACTGTGAATTTTATATAAGAAATAGTAAATATTAGAAATAAATCATATTCTTAAATTATTTTAAAATTAGTTAAAAAGATTTAATTGAAAAATTATTAAACTAGATCTATCAAGGCATCTATATTAGCACAGATGAATTGTAAATCACAATCATTAAATGATACTGGAAATCTGAAGAGACATTTAAGCAATCATTTTCAAAATAAACTGATTACTCAATAGATAACATTTTAGCTTTTCTCTACTATTGAAATTTTAATTATGATCTGGTTAATAATTAATCCTGCTTTTTAGAATTCAAACCGTTTTTTTCTTCTGCCATAAAAATTTTTAAAAATTTTATTGTTGAAAATTCTTCCCCCAATGAAGATTAACGTTGCTTATCCGACCAACGCCACACAAATGAGCTTCGCTATCAAAACAAAAGAAGAACAAAGGCTCTACGGAAAGAAAATTGGTGATCAATTCGATTGGTCTTTAATTTCCCCAATGTTCGCCAATACAACTGTTCAAGTTGTTGGTGGAGATGACTATCAAGGAACACCAATGAATCCCAAACAGGCTACCACTAAGAGAATAAGACTTTTGTTATCCAAAGGTGAAGTTGGTTATAGATGCAGGAGAAACGGTGTCAGAAGAAGAATGACCGTTAGGGGATCTGTTACTTCTAACGAAATCTTGGCTTTGAATGTTATTCTTGTACAACCCAACGGTGTTACCATTGAAGGATTAACCGATGTTATCAAGAACAAGACTCATCTTCCTAGAAAAGAGAAGAAACTCAGAGCTTACTTCAGCATCCCAGATAAGGAGGATACTCTCGCTTATATTCATAAGAAGATTAAGGAAAATGATCCTAATGCAGAAATGCCAAATATTAAAGTTAAGCCACCAATGAGCGAGGAAAAGAAGAAGAGAATTGCATCTCAGAGAGCTGCAAGGGCAACCAAAAAGGCTGCTCTGCAAGATGCAAGAAAGAAGTATGAAAAGCAATATGGAGTCACGCTATAATAATAAATAGTTTTATTTAATTGTTATCTTGTTTATTTGCAATATTCAAACTGGAATCATTCAAAAGCATTTGGATTATATTTATGTAAGATGCATCAATATTCCTCTATATGAAAGGTTCTTTTTTAGCACTTATACCAGATTAAGAATTTATTTAACGGGTAATCTAATATTTACTCTTTGATCAGTTCCATGTCAAGACTCACATGGTTGTCCGCCTTTTCGATGCCCCGTCGTCTTTCAAATGAAACAGACTTCAGAGTCTTCTTAAGTACAATAGACTGGATGTATGCTTTCATCTTAGGCTCAATTCCAATCTTTTTACAATTATTTTTGCCATACTTCATTACCAGGTCATTACGTATGGAATTATATTCACCTTGTACTTGTAAATCAATGATAACTCATTTGTTATTAAATCATATTTTCTAGTTTTTTTCATTTTTAATTTGAGTTAATAATTAAAAAAAAACGAAACAACTAGAAGCGCCTGTGCCTTTATAGAATGAAATTTTAAACCACCTACTGATATCCTGGGCACTTAGAACAAATCCTAAGCCCACTCTTTCGAGCTTCGGGCAAGTCTTTTCATCCATGCCACTCCCGCATGTATACCATCCGCCCCATCTTTTTTCGGATTTTTCTCTTATGAGTTGGCTGGCTGTGACGTTCTGATATAAACTGTTATTAGTTTCACACACATAAGTGTGTTACTTATCTGGGCAACCACGAAAAGGCCACAGTCATCCGTCTTACAATAGATTCTGCCCAGTCATCACGATTCTAATTGGGTGAAATTCACATGTTGTAGAAATAGATAGAAATTTCAATTTCTCTTTCCATTATACATGTGTCTCAATTATTTGTATTAGTCAATGCAAATCCTATTGTGCTTAATAACTTCTTTTCCTTATAATTTAGGAAACCGATTCATTTTAGCTTTGTATTTAACTGGACATTTGGCTTATTTTCTCTCCATGCAATATTTTCACAAAATTTCTTTATTGTTTCTATTTCAGATGTTATTTTTAATATGCCTAAATGAATTTAATTTAAATGCTTATTTCTATTGATATGCCCATGGAGCTAGAACAAATATGCCTTGTAACACTTCCTCTCTATCTATTGGTTTCATTTAAACTTAGTTCTATATTATTTGAGTTCCTCCTTGTTATTATTCCAATTTATATATCAATACTACAGCCTAAAACACTAATCTTTCAATATTTGATTTTATATGTATTCAATAAATTCAAAAAGACAAAGAATCTGAAAATTCATTTAACTAATAAACAATTTATAGAAAGGAAAGATCAATCAGGTTTAAGTACTTTGAAAAATTATTGTGAATCATCACAAATTAAAAATGAAAATGAAAAGCAAAGCAGATTTAAAGAGCAAGAGTGATCTTGAAAATAAGAATGCCATTGATGTTCTCAGATTCATAATAATTATTCACACAACAATATGCATATTACTCTGTGATTTCAACTTTTTCATAAAGAGACTCGGAAAATCTGAGTTTTACCATTGTGGTCTAATGGACTTAGGAATTGCTTTTTTTGTAATCAATGGTGGTTTACTTTCATCAAAGTCAAAGAGAAGCAAAAACTGGATGCTCTTGATTCTTGCCTTTATTCGTCTGGGAACCATTTTTTTCTGTAACTGAAAGTGAATCCATCTGAATACGGATTCCATTTAAATTTTTATTTTATTCTATTTTTTATCAATATTTTATTTAATATTGTAAATTCAAAATATAATTTCATTACAGGTATTATTTTATTGCTTTTGAATGAAATCTTGGTTAGTTTTAATTCTGTCTCTTCATTTTTATTTTCTGAAAGCAGAACTAATTTATTTTCCATGAATAAAGAAGGAATAGCAACGATTATGCACTTTTAAGGCCTTTATCTTGTTTGCAATAGAATTGGAGCACAGATTTTAAGCAATCGAATATCACTGTCAAAATTATATATCATTGTTCTTGAACTTTATCTTAACTGCAATTACACGGCAAGTTCCAGGAGATTGTGTAATTTAAGGTATGTCTGTTTGCCTTTTTTTATCACCATTCATTGCCTTTTTTTTGTCTTCATATCTAAATATAGGTAAATCAAAACTAGTTAAGTTTTGCAGTAAGAATATTTTAAGTATATTTTTGTTCAGTAACATCTTAGTCCTTCTAAGTAAGTTTGGACCAAATCTACTCTCTATGTCTTATGTATCAGGTAATCTTTATATGATTGCTTATCTTATTGTGAATTTTTTAATTTTACCGGTTTTTGTATGAATTCCGTTAATCCTAATATGATTATCATTTTAAATGTATCTTAATAAAGCTTGAACAGTCAATAAAATTTTATCTAAAAATTCAATTGATGTAAATAAAATAAATTTTTTCTAAGATAATATTTTAGTGAAATTTAAGGAATCGAATTTCTACAATGCTTCAATTTGAATAAATGTTTGCTGGCAATGATTCTGTCTATTCATTTTAAAATGACTAAATTCATGATTTCATATTCTGTTAACGTTTTATAAATGAATTAAACAGTAAAAACAGTGTGTTTCAAGGTTGTTTCGTCTACTCGGTGATGAGTGTCTGCTCGTAGTATAAACAAATATGGCAATGATGATTCGCTTTGAATGAACCAATGGATTCCTTCATAAATAAAAGTACATAACACTAAACAACGGATCTGCTCTAATAAAATAACTGCCACTCGAAGGAAGTTCTTTGAAATGAACATATCTGAATATAAAAAGACATCGAATTTGTAAAATTGTGCTTGGTTTGGAGAGGATGAATAAATTTGAAGCGGAAGATAATTCTTAATCTCAAAAATGTCTCCAGTATTGAAGCTTACAAGCACATTTAGGGATTCTTACTTGATTCTGATATGAATTTATACTTAAAGATGCTATGGCATAGTAACTATCCAATTCAGAAGATTATCAAAAAAAAATAATTTATTTTCACTATATTGTTATAGCTAGTGTGTGATCGGTGAAAGCCTTATTGTCAAACGGATTGCTAAGAGCTCCATTTGGATGGAGGAAACTTGGCCCAGGCAAGATCGGAAAAGCATTCAACGGATCATTATAAATTCAGGACTAAGCCCTATCATACCCTAGCTGGCTTCGATAACTAGGAGCAACATATATGTTTTATACGCAAAGTGGAATGGCTTCGTGTCCATATATATATATTTTCTTGAAAAACCCGCACTTTGAAAACAAACACCACACAGGACTCCTATGTGTCGTAAATTCTCGAGCATGAGCTTTACACATATACTTCCTACAACAAATTTGTTTTACAGACAAATGCAGCCTGCTGTCTTCCTTATTTTTCAAATTCATGAAAATTTTCACATGGAGTTAAGAAAGAGATTGCCAATCTCTTAATAGAAGCACGATGTTTCAGTACTAAAAAGTGCTTATTATACCGCAAGACAGTAAGAAAATGCATTCCTTTCTTGCTCTAGTTTAAAGTCAACTCAAACTATTCAGAAGATTATCACTTCCAAGAAAGAAATTGTTTGGTTAATCATTATTGTGAGAATAAATAAATAAACGCTTATTAAGGGCTAAATATTGTTAACGATTTAACGAATAATCTCTAAGATGTGGAATATGTGATAATGACATTGGTGAATCAATATTTTTTCCTAATAGCCATATCTTAAATGATTGTGTTGAGTTCGTAAAATTGTATTTTGAAGCCATTTCACCGAAATATTAATTAAATGTATTTCTTTAGAATTTTCTCATCGAAAATGTAAAACCTAGCCTTAAATAAATTCTCTTTCACTGAAATATCAGGTTCTATTCTTAATTAATGAAATTATTTGGAAGATAATGTCTTTATTGGATTTAGTGTAATCCTATTAAATGTTGAATTCGCTCATAATAATAATTAAATGCTTGAAATCTTGAAACACGATATTAATCTGTGATTTTGTTTCATTTCCAAACATTAATAATTAATTGTTTCGTCTTTTTCTACTTTATTAATTCTGTCAAAGCTAATTTTTTGTTACTGAATGATGAAATTGACAAAAAAGATTTTCTTTAGAAAAAATGATCGATTCTGGCAATTTTGATGTGCTTTGTCTTTGAGTCTTTAAAAAATTTTATGAAAAATAAAAAAGATTTTAAATTTTTAAGGAAATTATAATCAAAAATTTTATTCTAAATAGAATTGGTAAATTTTCACTCAGAAGTCTCCTCTTCTTCATACGAAGAGTCTGTTTGATCACAACATCCGCCTTCACAGCCACTATCATCACAACAATTTTCGTCACAGCCTTCATCGCAACCATTGTCACGGCAGCATCCACCCATTGCTTCTTGCTCCTTTAATTCTTCTTCATTGCCATCGCAGCATTTATCACTCGCTTTTTTGCCTTTAAAACATTTATTATTTTCGCTTGAACTGGAACTTGACATTTGGGATAAGTAATTTTCAAATTTATTTAAATTTGAAAACAAAATAAAACAGTAAATTAAAATTGATTGATAATTTTAATCAATAATTAATGATTGAAAATCAAATAAAATTCCATTATTTTTAATCCGGGAAGTCAATCAAATATTTTAATATAGTCTTAAATTGTGAATTGGTTGAAGATTAAATTTTCAGGTAGAATATTTCTATTAAATTATTGAGGTAGAAAGATTTGTTTTATTTCAGAATATTAAAGCCAATCAATGGCTATATTGCTTTGTTTTAAGGCTGTTACCTATTTCTCAGACATTAAAAACAAGAGCATGGTTGTTGTTCATAAAAAGAAGAATTTTATTGATTATCAATAATAAAATTTATTGAAATATTTTTATACAATTATCAATGAAAAATTTTATTGGAATATTCTAAATTGAAAATTGCAGCATGGTATTAAATAAATAACATGCTAGATCTAAATGATTATGAAATTAAAGACAGTATCAATGGTCAAAGAGAGAATACAATGATTGTCAATTTTTATGAGAATTATCTTTCATATAAAGGATTACTCAATAATATTAACCAGTATCTGAAATTAGTTAGAGAAGAATTTATCGAAGTTATGGAAATTACAAAACGTAATATTCTACGTCATGGATGTAGTAGCCAAGTCTGTTGATAACTCTTATGAATCCTCGTCAAAATTCAAAAAGGAAGGGCTACGAAATTCGGAAACATCTTCCTTGATTGATGGACGAAAGATTGACTGATTAATTAAAAATCAATAATATTATTTAAACGAAAACTACATTAATTAATATGATTGACAGATTAGACTCGCTCCCCACGAGTTGAGATAAAATATGTTTTTTCTTCTAATCTAGTAGATGTTCACCTTCTGGGCATAAGCACAATGATTAAGTCAAAACATTTCAATGTGACAATTTTCTCTATTCAATTGTATGGTAGAGTATATGTTTAAAAATCCGGAAAACTGCTCTTTCCTATAAGAATTCCCTATCTTTTCAACAGTCTTAGAAATTATTATTCACTTTAATCTTTAGAGCTCATACATGATAAAACATTTTATATTCACCTTAATGGACATTAAGCAAAAGTGATTGTCGCAAACCAATTAATTGCTCTACTAATTGAAGTGCACCAAACCCAATTAATACATTATTAGTGAGAAAACACATTTTAGATATATACAGGAAATGAATTTGATTAGTGTGATTAAATATTCTCAGATAATAATTACAACAAAAAGGCATCAATTTATTTTCACAATATTAATATAGCTAATGAGAGATAGATGAAATCATTATTGTCAAACGGGTTGTAAAAACACCAACTGAATGGATAAATCAAGAGCAAAAAAACACTCAACAGATCATTCTACATCCGGGCAGAGATCACTCTATCCAGATGGCTTTCAAATATTATGTTCAATAGATTTGCCTTATATTAATAATGGATTAGCTTCTTCACCACACGGAGACATATTAACTAATCGCCTCACACATCTACTCCTGAATCTATTGTCGTAAATGTACCGAATTGAACACATCATTTCTTTCTCCCAACAGAATATTTGTGCTACAAGCATCTGCTGATTGATATACTTCTCATTTTTATTACTGATGATGATTGATTGATAAAAATTTTCTAGGAATTATAAAAGAGTTAATTAGACTTTAAATTGAAAGTCAAAAATTTTTATTCATTTAGTGGATAGTAAAATAACTATCAATTCTCTTTGAGTAATTTGCCTCAAATCACTTTTCTACCTCCCAAGGTTTGAAACGCTTGCTGTTCAGACTCAATGGCTGTGTCCGTCTCTTCGATATACCATCCTCGTTTAAGCGAAATAGACTCGATGTATGCTTGACCTTTGGTACAATTCTTATGTCTTCACTATGCTTATTGTGGTATTTATTTATAAATCTATCTCAGGTCATTTCGTATAGAATTATATTCACTTTGCTCTGTAAGTCAAAGATAGCATATTTGATATTAAATTGTATTTTCAAGGTTTTTTTTCATTTTTAATTTAAGTTAATAATTAAAATTTAGTAATTCCAACCTTGATCAGAGATATTTCATAAAATATTAATCTATCTCTAGATTGAAAAGACTCTAAAATCTATTTCATTTCAAAGAAGAATAGGCATCGAAGAGGAGATAAATCATGACGGAATCGAATTTATGACCGTTAGGATATTGGAGAGCGACGAAATGGTTACAATCACTACTCAATGAAAATTGTTAAACTGTCAATTGCCTATTGAATGAAATATTTTCTTAAATACATTTCAAGATTAAAATGCATGTTTTACTGCAAAGCGATATTATGGTGATTTCCAATCTTTCTCTAGTTTAGTGCATTCTCAAGCAATTTCAATCATCTATGAATAAAAATGCTTAAGATGTCTTAACATCTGATTGCAGTCATTATTGGAAGGAAGAGATGCAAGTTTTATGCCCTGAAAATTATGACATATACCTGTTGTATGTATGCGAGGTTCTTATGGCTTCTGAATGGTAGGTTGATGTTGAAAGCGCTCGTCCATGGAATAGTCACGAAACTGTTTCACTTTGGGTATAAAACTTATATGATGCTCATAGTTATCGAAGGTCACCAGATTCAATTCAGATTTCGGCATTTGAAATGACCTATTGGATGCTTTTTTGATCTTCCTTGGCCAAGATTTCCCATCATCGACTGTTGAAACACAGTAGGCAGAGCATCCGCCAGGTTGCGTGTCAGGAAGATTAATTATGCCTGATAAGATGGAGAAAATACATTTTAATAATATGATTATTTAATCCTTTGAGCTAATATATTAATTTATGTAGATTGAAAATATAAATAAATGATCAGCCAATGGTAAACAACAACTATTTGATTATTGTGACCTATGATAATGCTTATGAAATCACTGAAAACAATTTTATTAGAAAGTCTAAGACATAAAATATGAAGATTTTCATTAAGATATGGTAAGAATAATAATTGGAGGCGAATAAAATGATAAAAAATCAAGGGTTTTCTCTCTAAGGCTAATATAATTAAAATTTCATCCAATCAATACTTACATTGAGTTTTTGTAAGTTCCAGAGTTGCATTTTAGCCAATTTTTATTGATTTAAGTAATAAAACTATTTCTTGATAAATTCTAATTCATCTTTCTTTATATTTAAACATCCCAATAAAGTTCTTATCTAATGGCTGGTACTAATTAATAAAAGATATTTCTATAAATTTTAAAAGGTTTAATATTCTAGTAAAATATTAAGGAACCACCAGCCTTCATAGTGTTTGATTCAATGTCTTGGCCTACAAATCAATGCATTGAATCTATAAATTGACTGATCCTGCAAGCATCAAAATGTTTCAGTAGAAATATTAAATGAAATAGATAAGATCAGGAAATTTTGATTTAATTAAAAAACCATCTTTATTTTTAGATTCATGAGAAGATAATGTTTACATCCCAAATAATGAATTAGTAATAACACTCTTTCAAATCTGTTTCACAAATCCTTTGTTTGGTAAAATTGATATTTATACGCATATAAAAATACTTTACTGATTTATATTTATGAGGGGATTTAAATTATTGAATTTTACTTTTATATATGGAATATTGAATATGAAAATGATAAACTGCAAGAACAAAGAAAATGCAGCTTCGGATTCGGAAAGCGACTCGGATTCACAGTCTAATAGCACAGAATCATTTTTCGATCAATCAAGCGAATAATGAAATCTAATAAATAAACGATTTTGCTATAACTTTCAGAAATAAATTATTGTGAGTTCGTTGTAAAGTAAAATTAGGTTCTGAAACCGTTTAAATCAATAAATGTTAAACTAAAGATTATAAATTTAGAATATGCTTGCTTTGGCATCAATATATTCATCATTAAAATTTTAATGCTATGTAATCTTCTTTCAATAAGAAAAGAAAGGTTCAGGATTGGGAATTAATAATCCAATTCAATTCAATTAAAGTGATCAATTAAAATCTGAATCAAAGATATTAAACAGAATAATATTCACAATAATTGATTTTCATATCAGCAGAGAAAAGATGCCAATGAATAGGTTGAATATTATGATAATTTGAAGGCAAAGATAGAAATGCCCTGTGATACCATTTTATAATGAGATTTATTGGAATATTATTGAATCAAATCAAAATTATATTAAGGGTCAATTTAAGTGATACCTAAAAAGTCTTGCAATTTAACCTAGAATAATAATGAAATTGAAAAGAAGCCGAACATCTGACTGAATCAAATTATAATTCTGATATTCTCCATGAATTATTATACTTGATAATTTAATATAAAATCAATTTTCATATTTAGGCAAGATAAATTAAGTCAAGAAAAAAAAATCATCAAGATTCTAATATTCATTCACTTATTTCAGTTCACAACTTTACGATGTTGGTTGAGTACTTTTTAACCTTTCACAAAGAAGATAAAACGTTTCCATAAACATTCAGCTTTCAAATCTGAATGTCTGACAGTAAAATGAATTTAACAAGGGTAAATACAATACAAAGTTCAATGAAGATCCCAATTAGAAAATACAAAAACTATTATGATGGAATTTTTAAGAGATGGAGGAGCCCTGGAAATTGAGAATTGGTCCTGTATAACTACTATACTAAAAGAACTGTGGTAATTGAAATGCAATGAAATTCTTAGGATCGGGATTCTGTGTTTAAGGTATCAAACGAGGACAGTAATACTTAGAATCTTAGAAGAAACGAGGTAAATTTGTTAAGCTACATTAATGGATGTGTCAAGGAAAAGATTTGTTAAAAGCAGTATAAACGTTTATTAAACTGAAAAATTTATTGATTTTAAAATACGGAATGAGAAAGATTACTTGAAAGTACTAGATTTAGTGATAAATTCAGTTACAGCAAAAACAACACCTGAAGAGTATTCTAAAAAATGGTATTGGCAGAGAAAGGTAGTGTGCAGCGGATGATTTGGCTAGTACTCTTGTAATAGTTCGTTTGGAGAATCCCTTTAAGGGCAGAAAATTGATTTAAATAAAATTAAGAAATGTGTATTGAAAGCCACCATCAATCTAAAAAGATCAAAAACTATAAGTTTTGATAAGAGGTGCTTAAGTCATGACATGATAATCATAGAAAAGAAGCTTCTCAACTAGTGAAGTTGATCAAAGACAAAGGCCGATCTAGACATGAAAGCGACAATCGGATCATATATGTAAATTAATAAAGCATTTTTCACGATAGCTAAGCGATGCAGAGATTTCAATTGTAAATCACATGAATCTTAGGATGCCGATGTATAAGATCAAGAAAGACCAGGAAGGTTTTATAAATGTATGTGATGAACATATTGTCTATAACCCCAAGTAACAAGCGATTCATAGAAATTTAAAACAATAATAGGCCTCGAGGATACAGTCAAAAATTGCATGGACGTGAGAATGTTATTAAATAAAAGAATGAATGGTTAAAATACAAATGGATGGTCCGGTATATATTCAATTGAAAAAAAAACAAGTATTACAAAAATGCATAGATTTATTCAAAACTAAACCAAATTATTTTATCCGAGATGACTTTAAACTAGAACAAGAAAGGAATGCATCTTCATACTGTCTTGTGGTATAATAAGCACTTTATAGTGGTGAAAATTGGTGCTTCCATTGAGAGATTGGTATTCTCTTTCTTAACTCCTTGTGAAAATTTTTATGAATTTGAAAAACAAGTCTGCAGCCACTACTTAGGAGGTAAAGGTGTAATGTTTACGACACATGGGAGTCCTGTGTAGCGTTTGGTTTCAAAATGCTGGGTGGTTGTCGATAGTGTATGTATATATATGGACACGAAGCCATTCCACTTTGGGTATAAGACATATATGCTGCTCCTAGTTATTGAAGACCACCAGGGTATGATAGGGCTTAGCCCTGAATTTAGAATGATCCTTTGAGTGTTTTTCTGATCTTTCCTTTTCCTGGGCTAAGTTTCCTCCATCCAAATGGAGTTTTTAGTAACCCATTTGACAATAAGTTTTTCACCGATCACTCAATAACTATAGCAATATAGTGAAAATAAAATATTTTTTTTTTAAACCAAATTATTTTATGAAAGGTAAAATTATCAACTGCAAGATTGAAACAATGTGAACTATGCCAATGTCGTAAGAAAAGTGCATATTCCAAATAAATCGAGGCTGAGAAGGAAGAAAATTGAATTTCTATTGGATTAGTAGGATTCCTGCAGCAAATGGATATCAAGAATTGTTCTAGTGAGCTTAGACTTTAAATTAATTATGGGTAAATTTAATATAATCACCGATAGGAGATTCGGAATTGAGAAGACAAGAAAATTGAAATCCCATTCTGTTCAAGAAGTTGTAGCAAATGAAAATGTTGAGTAAATACAAGAATTACAACATGATAGTCCAGATATCTTCTTACATGATAAAAAGAAAAATGAAATAACTCTGATCTAGGTTGGAATCACCAATCTTGACCTATTAACTCAAGTTGAAAATAAAAAAACTAGAAAATATGATTTAATAGCAAATGAGTTATCATTGATTTACAAGTGCAAAGTGAATATAACTCCATACGTAATGACTTGGTAACGAAATATCACAACAAGTATAGTAAAGAGATAGGAATTGAGACAAAATTCGAAGCGAACATCCAGTCGATTGTACTCAAGAAGACTCTCGAATTTTGAAGAGACGGACAACCATGTGAGTCTTGAGAAGTTAGTGCACAGATCATCAGGTGTAGATGAGAGACTTGACACGGAATCGATCAAAGTATAACTATTAGACTACCCATTAAATAAATTATTTATTAAAAATTACTGATTTTAGCAATATCACAATGATGACAACACAGCTCAACCCACAAATAGCTACATTTCTTTAAATACCATAAATAATAATGAATTTATTCAAAAATAACTTGATTTTTCTGTAGTTGACATATTTTATCATTTTTCAAATTAAAAAAGATAAAAATATTCAATTAAATTATTCACATCATAGAAAATTTGATTGATCATTTTGGGAATTCCATTCCTAGTTTATTTATATATGCTTCAAGATTATCACTATCATAATTAACAAAAACAAGCAATGAACAAGAGCCACATCTTGCAATTGTTTCTTTATTCATTAATTCTTCTAATGAGATCACAAAATCGTCGCCACAAGGACATGGATAAGTAAAAACGCGCAGTTCATTATTATGAAGGAATTCTTCGATATCTACATGGTCATAATAGCTTAAAAATCGTCTCCGCTATTAATTTCAGCTTTAAAGTAATTTTCATATTCAATTTTGAAATTTGTCATTGGGACACAATTTTTAAAGAATTTAAGAGAAGGGGAATAAAATATGAAACGGATTAGGAAACCAAAAAGACACACAGATGCTTGGACTTGAACATAAATGAACAATGCTTTCTTTTGAAGTAAAAAAAAAGACATTCAAATGTTGTGTGATGTGTTACTTCATAAAGTTGAAACAATAGAACAGGGTTGATTAATTTAATTACGACTCTTAAACCAGTAAATTTATTAAAATATAGTTTTTGAGTTCTAGGTTTTGAGCTAAAGATAATTAATTGTAAAGGATCATTTAAAGGTTAAAAATGGAAGATTAAATTTACAATAAAAGGTGCTGAATGTAGATTCCAGATTTGACTACATAATAAGAGTGACTAGGATATTGGTAGTTAAAATCACATAAGTTTTATTTAACGCTAAATATTAATATTGAATATATAAGAGAAAATAATTTAATAAAAAGTATTTAACTAATATTTCTTCGTTTGAAACTCCAGAACAATAACGAAACCTCTTCTCTGTATTCCCTTTAAGATTCAAAATTTATTCCTAAACCATATTCGAATTCATTAAAATCATAGCAGCATCCAAAGTCAAACCCAAAGTTTTCTGTAAGTCTTTCATTCCAATTAAAACCCATCTGAAAATTATTATTAAGGTAATATTTAACTTCTGTTTTATAGTTCTTAACTCTAGCCAATACTTTGTAATTTAATAGGTCCTTACCTTTCGTGATTTCTGCACCACATTCAAGGCTATTGAATAGTCTTCGGTAGAAGCTAATTGTTAATTTGTTAAACCTCTGCAGAGAGAAAGAAAGAACGTTGTCTCTCTTTTCGTATCTCCCGTTAAAAGTAACTCCCAATTCATTCTTTATTCCAACTATTTCAGTTCCAAAATTAAAATCTCCAAACAGCTTATAGAAATTCACAACGTAAATCAAATTGGAGGTTAAAGTTGGTTGAATCAACTTGAATGCAACATTAAAAAGTTTAGAATTGTAAAGAGATTCAATTTGATTGAATACCTGTAAATTATTGGGAATTATTGAATTAACTTTAGTGATGAATAATCCTTTAACAAAATATGATCTCAATTCAAAATTCGAATTATCAAATGAAAATTGAAGGAATGAAGATGGTCTTGAAATAGAAAGTGTATGATTGGCTTTTTTTTATTGATTTATCATAATTTCCAGAAGTAGAAATTTGTATGGAAGGCGTTATAGATTTTGAGAAATAATAATTAAATCCCCTGTATTCGTTTAAGCACATAGCATTTATTTCGAAGTTGTGTGAATCAAAACTTGTTTTGATAGAACTTTTTTTATTATTTCTGAAAAAACCGAACATTTTTGAGTGTGAAAAATTTTAATTTGAAATTGAAAAAAATTCTGGTTGAAGAGACATTTCAACAAGTATGTTATTGCTATTCGATTCAAAGCAATTACTCAACAAAATAAATGTCAATTCATTTACTTTTGATGATCGATGAATGAAAGAAAATAGTTTTTTTTTTAATATTTCATTCTATTATAATAAGCAGAGTTTCTTTATGTCGAAATACTTAGATCTTTATGTAAGATTTAACTATTAATAGACCAGACAATGGGTTATTGTATCTTTACACATGTTCTTCTATATTTGAAAATGCTAAGATAATAATCTATGATCCATCAAATGCTTTGATTATTAAAGACCTGAATTTTTTCAAATTTCTTTCATAGAAATGTCAATAAATATGATCCATCAAATGCTTTGATTATTAAAGACCTGAATTTTTTCAAATTTTTTTCATAGAAATGTCAATAAATATTATTTTTAATAACTATTTCGTTCATGTGAACTTTAATAGCGGACTTAGAAACAGAAGTCCATCTATTAAAAGTATAATCTTTTGCAAAGGTTAATTTTCATCAACAATTCTAGTGAAATTAAGCCGCGATTTATCCAAATGTGAACATTTATTAAAACAGCTTCGTTGATATTTTGTCTACTTATCTTCAATGCTTCTTTCATTTTATTTATTTTAACTTAGTGAAATGCAATAAAGGTATAATTCTTGTAAAAATGCTATCAAAATTCATTGAATATTTTGTAGGCACAAAATCTTTAAGTTCTAATCTCCTGGGAGTGGCATCATTATTGTGGATCTGACAGGTAACCATTAAATTAAAAAAATCAAATTTTTGTGTTTCAAAAAAATCATTTTCAATGAATCAAAACTTAAAAAGTATTCATTTTCAATTCAACTATTGATTTTATTGGTTAGATTTCAATTATTGTTTTCAATTTAATTTTCTTCATTCCAGGTTTTAGAAAAATCCTATAAATACTAAAAAATACACGTTATCATGATACTTTCTCTTGAATTCGTTCTTTCTTTTATATTCGTGTCTAAGATTTGCTGTTTTAGTCTTATTCAGAACAAAGAGATTACAGCAGATCAAATCATAAAAATTGTTAGCCAAACCATGGATAAATTTCAATCTGAGAATGCACTGGTTAGTGGCATTGACAATCATTCAACATTGAAAGAATATAGACCAGAGCTTTATGAGTTTTACTCTAATTTACTCAAAAACAAGAAGGAAATTTATGACTCAAAAGCATACGTATTGGTAAGAATATTTATTGAACTTCTAAATACGAACCTTAATGTTGATAAAAATCATCCCTATAGTGGTAAGAATTATAAAAAATACATGATATATTACCTTGCAGAAACACTCAGGCTTCTCATGAAGGATACTAAAGGGGGAGATTATTCATCAGATGTCTATGCCTTGGCAGTTCATTTTACAACCTACAAAAATTTTTATGATAAATCTAAATTTGACGAAGAATTAATAAGTTTCAAGCTGTTCTTTAATCATTTCAGATCTGAATATGAATTAAGAGATGATGTGGATTTAAAATACAAAAATTCGGGATATAATATCTTTGATTTCTACGAAAAAATTATAGCTGGTGCAAAGAATGATATCAAGTCAAGTAAATACATAACAAATTAAGAGATTTGAAAATTGTTGAAATATAAGTAATTAAATAGTTCTTAAACAATATAATGGCTAAAACATTTTCATAATTCTAGAATGAATAGTATTGTTGGCGAAGCTTTCAATAGTCTGGTAAATCAATTACAGTGTAAAACCATACTAATATTTATGAAATGTAAAAACTTAGCTACTAATATTGACTGCCTCTATTAAAATGTTCAGAGTCATTCACATTCAATATGAGATCGAAATTTCAGTTTTAGAGAGATGCGATTGATTGGTGTTGCCTCTTTGTTTAAGACTAAATAGCCAGGATGTGTATATTCGAGTATTAATTGGATTTATATTAAAAGGATCGTAGAATGTATACGTGGCTACCTTGAGGTAAATTATTATACGAAAGTAAAGATTTTTGGGAAAAAATAGATGAGTAATGCTAATCATAGTGATACCTCAATAACTTTGTAAATTTTAAATGATTTTAAATCATATCTCTTTTATATTATTTGTTTGAAACTTAAACTCTTTTTCAGGTGGGGAATCTTCTAGGTGAAATTCTTTTCTTCGCTTACAGATCTTGATTAATATTCAATAAAGACAATCTTGATTACACTTCATAATGTATTCTTAACCCATTTCTAGTATGTTTATAATTGTTGATTTTATAATTATCACAGTTTACAACGCTAAAGACTAAGCTTGAACTTTACGAGTAATTACTATAGTTTCTCTACAATATCCATAAACCCTGAAAAATGCATACAAAGATATTAATATTCGATTCAAGACAATTTGAAAGCCCATGTCATTTTTTAACAGCTGTAATGTAAGATTGTATTGCACATTCGAATCCAGTTACAAATATTTATGAATTGAATTATTTGATTTTTCATTATTTTGATTCAAAGCTTTCTAGCGTTTTGAAAAGCTTCATTTCATTCCGAGAAGAATATATCATCTTTTTCGACTGTTATATATATAAGAAGCACATAATAGGATTCGAAGATCAATAAATAAAATTCAATGACTCATATTGAAGAATTGTCAACTTTAAAGTTCACAGCCATTTATGTTAGTACATCACCACTCATTCGCACATTAGATTTTTATCTAATTAAAATTGATTTGTTAAACAAAACTGAAATTTAATTAGTATGTGGATTAAATCCGGTGGAAATTATTCCAATTAAGATATTTTCTAACAAACCACGATTCATATCGAACATCATCTCTTTCAATATGCGCTGCTTTATTCGACTCAATTGATAGTTTTATCATGGCTCTTTTTATCGTCGATTTTTTTTAAATTTGTATAACGGTTTCATCACTCTTATGCTTGGACCCAAATTTTTGTTGATTTCCCTTTAAATGATGGTATTCTCTACTATGAAAAAGACAGCATGGAATATATCTTCATGTGAATTCTATTCTTATTTTAGAAGTACCATTTAAGTTATTCTGGCTCTATTAAAGATATTTTGAATTCTTTATTCAGACGGATATAAGTATTAAAGCGTATTAAAAAAGAGATTTGTAGATTAGAGGTTAAAAAATAACTTATTTAATGGATAAATCTAATATTTATTCTCTGATTAATTCCATGTTGATTCTCTTATATGCTCGCTGATTTACGCACCAACTGCTCAAGACTCACATGGTTGTCCGCCTCTTCGATACTTCGTGGTCTTTCAAACGAAATAAACTCCAGAGTCTTCTTTAGTACCATAGACTAAATATATGCTTCGACCTTAGGCTCAATTCCTATCTCTTTACTATGTTTATTGTGGCATTTCGTTATCAGATCATTACGTATGGAATTATATTCACTTTGCACTTGTAAATCAATGATAACTTATTTGCTATTAAATCATATTTTCTAGTTTTTTCATTTTCAACTTGAGTTAATAGGTTAAGATTGGTGATTCCAACCTCGATCAGAGTTATTTCATTTTATTATGTAGAATATATCTGGTTAGATTAGAGGTTAAAATCATCATGTTTTAATTCAAATTTTTAAATGAAAACGTGGATTTTGATAAAAGAATTGCACATGCTTCAAATAATTAAGACTTTTTACATCAGATCTGTTTTATTTTGCTTACGATAAAATGAAATCTGCATCAAGTGGCCAGGATTTGCTCCTTTACACCTGAAGAAAATCTATAGGCTTGCTGCATACCGAATATCGATAATCAATAATTTGTTAAAAGAAATTATCAAATACTTACAGGATTCAATTGCCAAAAAATTATTTTTTCTTTTAATTTGATATATAAAATATTTTTATCTAGCAAAAAACCAATCGCAAGTGCCATGGGAGTCCAATAACTTTAGAATCCAAATTAGTAGGAGCGTTTTCCATGAGCTATAGGTTTGTTATTTTTATTGGTCTAAGATTTTAAATCAATCTGTGAGTCGCCACGATAATGATGTTCAATCAAAAATTAAAATTTTCGATTTTCGTTGAATCTTCAAATCATCTTCTTAAATAGTTTTAAGCAAAACACTTATTTAATTATATCAATTTTGATTGGCTGAAAATAATTTTTAATTTTACTTGTCTAAAAATTAAAATTATTATTGATTTTCTGTAATTTTACCCCTTTAAAATTTGAAAATAACTATAAATACAGAAAAATTTTATGAAATCATGTTCTGCTCTCTTAAGCTTCTTATCTCATCCATATTCATTTTTCAGATTTCTGCTTCAGCTATTGAATCCGAGTTTATTATAAAGCAAATTGAAGAGATTACCGATTTAGGTGTAAAGGATTGCGTATCAAAATTTGAAGCAGCTGATGGAATTCACGAATGTAGAACTTTGGGAAAATATGATTCAGATCTTTATAATTTCTTTCTTGACAAGCAAGCCAATGAGATAGAGTGCTATGATATTGGGACTTCTGCTGTCGTGCGAACTTTCTGCCAGCTTTTCGAAGAAGATTTATATACGAATTCAAAGAATTGTGAAGATCCTAAATATGCCAGTAAGTTCATGGTCTATATTTTGGCAAAGTATTATAAAGCTTTGATAGATGATGAAGGGAATGGTGGGGAATCTGAGGATGTATACCAATTAGCTAAACACTTCAACGCAATAAGTAATTTTTACAAGGAGACACTATTTAGCCAAAAGATGCAGATACTAAATCAACTTTTAGATCATATTCAATGTCTGTATGAGAAGAGAGATAAAGCTCGCACCAAGCCTAACGATGTTAACAATTATGAATACTTTTTCACCATGCAAGTTAGGGCACGAAATGCGGCAAACCCTGAAAAAACAGTGAAAGATATAGACGATTGATTTACTGTAAAATCAAAACAAAGCAAATAAATATTTGTTGAAAACTTATTATTTTATTCATTATTAAACAACCAATTGGATTATTAATAAATAAACAAACGGTCATAGGAAAACACTTTAATATAAGAATGTGAATAACTAAAATTTTATGGCTAGATTTTAATAATTTATCGATACAAATCATTAAGTATTGGATATTTATATTTGAGTGGGCTTTTAAACAGTATCTATTAATTGATTATTGTTGCACAATGAGAAAACAAATGTGGTTTCCAGTTACAATCAAATGCATCAATGAATATATATCATTCCAGATAGAAATTTGAAAAGTATTAACCTTTTCTAATCGAAATAATTATATGTTTTATAAGTATTTCTTCGTAAGACTCAAGTCAAATGAAGATTCTGATGTCCAGGCCTAGATTAACGAAATTTCTTCCATAGTCAAAACAACATTTGTTCTTGAGAATATTTTTCGCCAATATTCAAGAGACCCTAAACAGGTGTTATTCATCTCATCTCCAGCTGCATGATGGTCTGTATTTCATGATTCATCGTTTTAATTCAAAAAAAGATTCACTTGATTCTTAAATATCTCGAGTATCAAATTGTTAATCATTCTCTAGATCGAAATTTCTTGGATATGAACTCTCACTTAAATTGGGCGAAGCTGATTAAGATTGCTGTTAATTCAAAGATCTAATTTCCATTTAACTTGGAAGTGCCAATTAATTCACTTTTTTCAGTTTATTATAGCCAGAACAAGGTTCTATGATAGTCATTTATAGTGAAATTATAGTCTGTTCTTAAATTACATTGCCTTATATTCTTAAATAAATGTCTTTAGCCAAATTATGACCATATAAAATCATTCGATGAATATATTGGACAATGATCAAAGACATTGCTTTTAATATTCCAAAATTAATAAAAATTTTGTTATTTCACTCTGAAAAGAATTGAGTAAATTATTGATTTTACTAAATTATCTTTACATAAGTACAATATGTTTCGATTAAAATTAATTTGGGCGGTAGCCACAAAGTTTAACATTACAAGTGAAAAATATCTCAGTTTTCTTTTATCAATCAATAATAATTTGCAGAATTTCATTAAAATCCATTTAACTAGTTATATGAAGCGAATTTAAATTGATCAGTTGAAGAAGGGCTCATTTTACCGATATTATTTCTCTAAAAGCTGATTGGTTTAAATTATTCAGGAAAATATTCGATTCTATGACTAATTTATATACAAGCTTATAAAAGGCCACAAAGCAAGAAGCTAAAATATATATAATTAACCGATTAACTTATCAAATATTTCAAGAATCACTGGCTTTGAATTAAATCAAACATAACATTCATGAATTTGCTTTCCTATTGGGCGCGAAGAAGTAGCTGAAGATATCCAATGAAATTCTTTAAGAGAAAATGCTACAAATGCAATGTGGTGGAGCTAAGGTGATTATTGATCTTAAATAGATATTTCAAATTAATTTGATTAAATCAATGATTTATTTCATTAATCAGGCGATAAATATGATGACTCTGTTATATAGGGAAAATATATAGATAAAATATTTTGTCTATGAGTTAATAGATGACACGAGACATGTAATACTTTTATAGTACCACTGCTGGTACTAATCAAATAGTGCATGTGTGTTAATAATTGATTTGAGAAAACATTCTAAATATTACAAACTTTTGAAGTCACTAATCGATATATATATTTATATCATCCAGATGAATTTGGTAATACTAAAACATAGTAACAGAACAAGCCAATAAGATAATCATGGCTTTATGCTTGATCCTTTAGATACATAGGTCGAAAAATCATGGATATTGTAAGCCAATCACCTTAAAATATTGTAAATTAATTAAAAATTTATCTGAAAACCCTGTAGGAAACTACCATATTCATTTAAGATTGTAAAGTACTGTTCAGACAGTGTTTTTGAATATAATCAGCGTATTTAAGGAGGCAATACCTATTATGGTCTTTAGAAAATGACATGAGAATTAATCAATTAATGTAATGCAAATAAAAAGATGTTTTTAAAACCTATTCAGTGACTTTCAACATTGAAAAAAAATCATTTTAAGATTTTAATTGTTAATTTAATTTTCCAAAAGTTTTAAACCCAATGATCGTAAATACATCAAGTTTAAGAGATTATAATTTTGCCGATGTTTTAAATGATTTGATGTATGTTCTTTCTGGATTTGACACTGCCCGAATTTATGTAGAAGATAATCCGACAAATGTTATGGTTTTGAACAATCATGAATTTTTAGTTGAAACATTTAAATTTCTAATAATATAAATAAGAAAATTCTATAATGATCCAAGATTCACTCCTTTTGTTTCTAAATATCTGACCAAGCTTGCTTCTTTGAATCCAATCTGTGTCGAAGATTTAGTTGTTGCTTTACACGATGAGTTCGAGATCTTTTCAGATTTGGACAAGTTCAAGAGAGATTTCGAGATCAATAAAAGCGGAGTTGTTTATCTGCACTTTTCCGAAGCTAAAAAAAATGAACTAGAAAAGGAGATTTACAGTTTAATTAATTATGGAAAATGCGGAAAAATAGTCAATTTTGAGACAAACGTTGGATTTTCATTCGCTTTTTGGGAAAAAGCTTTCAAATTAAAAAATATTGGATTGTCACATGCACAAATGCAAGGAATTGAAGACTGTGGAAAAATTGTATTTTTTATGAAATTATATTTTGGAATTAATATAATAGGAGAGCCAAAGGTAGAGTCAAAGATGCAACCAGGATCTCCATATAAGAAGATTCCATATATTCCGAATCCTGCAACAACAGCACTACCTCAAAATATTCAAAAGGACGTCCACGCGTTTTCAGCGGGTAATTCTATGAACCTTGATTATTTTGATGCAGGTAGAGACCATTGCATTTACAAATCACCCGTCAGCGATGAATACCTAAAACATAAGGTAATGTATCCCTTTTCCTATATTATTAATATAACAGATATAATGTATAGAAGAAATGAATTATATTTACTATTAACAAATTTAATTAAAGAAAAGATCAATATGGAATCCTTGTTAATTAACAATGTGGTTTATTTGCAAGATTTCAACATGTTTATAACCTTACTCGAAGACTTTTCAACTGAAATGTTTCAATCTAAGCTTTCTAAGAGTGTTGAATCAAAGATAAACTCAACTTTCTTCAAAAAAGACTCCTTTATTGAGTTTGGGTTTGCAAATACTGATATTGGTGACGTCATTTTAAAGCTATTGAAATATTCTAAGATTCCAGTATCAAATGTTTTTCTGATTAATTTACAGAAATTAAAAATTGATTTTCAAGATGGAATTTGCAAATATTTCTTTTCTGAACAAACTTTTATTGAAATGAATTTAATTTTCAGGTTTCTGTTGTCAATTAACTCTATTATTCATTTTATTGGGAAACTGAAGATGCACAATTTTATACGGGTTATTTATCTAATCTGCTTAAAGATTAAAGAAAAGAGCATTAAAAAGATCTTCCTGGATTTAAGCAGTGATAATTCTATTTCTTGCCAAAATATAGATGAATTAATAGCAGAATTCAAGAAACAAATTTCTTATCTTTTGTTCTATTTCAATTTAACAAATGCGGCTATTTTTACACAGTGGTCTAGATTGCTGGAATTGTGCTATGAATATTTACAAATTGAATATAAAGAGAATATTGATGTACAGAATTACAACAAAAGAGTTTACGAAATTGTTTCTAGTCTATACAGAGAGATCAAAGCAAATGGCGAGAATGAAATCACTGAGTGTATTGGTCGCTTAGATTTGGATGCTTGTCTGCTGAATGATCATGGATTCTAAAGTGGATTGAGAGTAAATTTAATCAAATTTTAAGATAGTCTATGCTAAATTCATTCTCAATTTAATAAATCTTTGTTCTTTAAGAATATATAATGTAAAAAACAGTGGGCTTAATTAAATTCCAGATTATTTAGCTATTAGCACTGGTGTCTGAGATCTATCATCATCCTTTAACGGTCATTGGACCACCCTTGATTGGTGAAGATATGAGCGAAATTACATTCCTGTTCTAAAATCTTATGATTTGCCTCAATCATTTATATTCTTTTCATTATTCTATAATGTTTCAAAATTTTGAAGTTGATCTAGCCTATGGCATTGTCTTCCTTTGAAATCCTTTCGACTTGCATTTTCCACTATTTTCTTAGCTGCTCAACACTATTGAATATTTTTTAATTGAAATAATTCGGGCGGGTTATAAGGACTCTAGACATACCAGATATTGTCGCCAATAATTAAATCACATATAAATTGCTTTCCTTGAAAAAATTGCTCAAATATTATATTAAAATATTTATTTTTTAATTTTTCAGAGGTCTCTTGTGTGTAATCCAACTCGGAACTGTAAGAATGGAGTAGTAGGGAATTGGGGATTCTATGACAGGAAGTGGCTTATTGCTTTTGATTTTTAATTGCTTCATTATTGGAGCTAATTTATTGCTTTTGGGTGGGGGAGTGACAGGTGTGTGCCCTTTTTTAGGAAAATGTGTGATTTTGGATCACGTATGAGACATTTATGATCGAAGGGTATAGATTTATGGCTGACCCTTTTTTTATTGCGGGTTGGCATGAGGTGGAGGATCACTCAGCAGCACTTGTGTGTGCGTACGTGATTATATTTTTAAGGAGGATATTGTGTACTGGTCGTGTAACCTGTAACCTGTGTGCTAGAATCAAGTGGAAGATCAGGTAGCAGCTGCCGCACTGTTGTGCATGTACATGATTTGATATTTGAGGGTGGGTGCAATGATCAGTGGAAAGGTAATGCGCGCTTCTCTTTTCTCACTTTTTTGTCAATGTATAGAACTCATAGGACACCTCACACCTGAATGTTATCACACTCAATAATTAAAGTATTATTGGTGTAAACTGTTGTTAAGTAGGTACTTCGCACGTACGTTTGCCACGTGCTGGTACCTTCTTCGTGTGTGTTTGGTTCTCTCCCTTTTTACAGTGCACTCTGTTTGACTGACCCTCCTTATGATAATTTCATAATAATTTGAAATAATAGCATGCGCTGCCTTGTGCACCTGCGGGCTTCATATCTAGGTTTGTAGAATTTAAAATGTTTAAATAAAAGAACTTTTTTCTAATTTTCATAATATAATTTATTTATTTATAAATAAAATGTTTACAAATGCGTAAGTTTGTTTATTCTTATTGATATAGTTTTATTTTAAGATACATGTACATTATGAAAGTATATTATTATTATTATTATTATCCATTTTGCTTAACCTCTTTCTTAGGTTAGTGTATTGAAATATAAGACGATCCAGTTTTCTTTTATATGATACAAAGTAGTGACAAGCACATGTATCAACTCCATCTCTGGCGTTATCCGAAGACCATGAGCACACTGTCAAGTGCTTTCCATATTTTGATTTAATTAGACGATAGTTTTCATACTCCATGAAAAATACTCGGTATTCCTCCAACAATTTAGAATGTTCAGGGAAAATTACATCCTCAAACTCCTTGAGGAAATCATCAATTTTCCTTACATTTGCTTTAAATCCAAAATTCGAAATTAGACCCATTCTGTTGTGTGTGTGTGTGTATTCTCCAAAAGCAGAAATGCAACTGAAGAGTTATTTTATTTTATTTATAAAGTGCCTATACTTGTGTAACTTTCTTTTGTAATAGTTGTCTATACTGGTTTACATCTTTTTTTATTTCTTTTCCCATCTTTCTTGAAATTTCAAAGCATAAGCGAGTTAAATCAATTTCTGCTTCATGTCCATAAGTCACATCTAAATCTAAAAGTTGTACATCATATTTCCCCATCTTTGAACATTTTGGGATAATGTAGTTATTATAAATATTACAAATTTGATTTTTAAGCAGAGTGTTCCAACATAAGAATGAAGTGAAAAATATCCCCAATCTTATGAAGGCTCTCCATGATTCACTATCAAATTCAATTTTATTTCCATATTGATTTAAAATTAATATGCATTGCTTATCGGATTTTCTAATTTTGAAATGACACTTTATGTTCTCAATCTTGGGATTATCAATTATTGCATCAGGCATCAAGAACTCAAACTGCTCAAGCCTTAGCTGGATATATTCCTTAAACGTCAGTAATTGAATCCATTCCTCTTTTCCAAATCCAACGAAATTACGTTTATGCTGCTGCATCCAAACCATTGGTGTAAATCGTCTCGTTGTTGAAAAGCCACACTTTAATTTTAATTGTAGATTAACAAAATACTCGAAACCAAAAATGATTTCGTGATCTTGAATTTTTCTTGAATTTCTAGATTTTCTTAGCTGAAGTGTGTCCATATCGATTGAAAAGTTGTCTCAAACTAACTTGGGAATTGAATTGTGAGCGCTATTTAAGGTGAAGAGTCTTGGTCATGCTCCTCAGTACATTATACACTTTAGACGCAAAATGATTAAGATAGACAGAAGCTCGTGTGTTCTTCTTGACTTTCAGTATATATTTGGAAACGAGCGACAAATTTTTGTGAAGGAATTGGCCTTCATGCAAGCCGGATCAATCATACCGAATTTCTTTCACTTCAAGCCTCCCTATAATATAAAAGAGCTGGATGAAATAACTAGAAAAACCATGAAAATAACTAAACAGTATGTCGATGGATTGGATTGGTGTGATGGCGACATTTCTTATTTAAGCCTTGGTGATATATTAAGTCCCTTAAATAGTTTCGCTACAGTTATTGTGCGAGGTGGAGCTAAGAAACAGTTTTTAAGTAAATATTTAACTACAAAAATAGTTGATTTAGAACTAAATCAAAGTTTAAGAAACTTTCAAAACTTTTTCACAAATTGTAGAATACATAAGAAAATAACAAACCAATGTGCCATAAACAATTTATTTAAACTCTTTGTAATCTTAGAAAGCTCTAATTTTGAAATATATGGAAATTAAAATTTGATTGTACCACTATGTTCCTAAATATAAACGAATTAAAAAATCTATAGAATTATAAATATTGAGTTTTTGCTTTATTCAATTTAGTCAATGGGTTTACATCACACTCAAATTACAGATTATAATAAAATCTAATACAACTCGTGCGTTTCTTAGGGCACATACACCTTTATTTAGATGGGACCCACAATCGGAGAAAACATTTAATTTCTTCGCATCTAATCGTGGACATCCAAAGTCTTCAATGTTGATTACACGCGTCTTTAGAAACTTTTCAAGAAACTTTTTCTTTGTATCTCCCTTCGTGATTACTCTCATATCTTTGAGAAGCTCACGAAGATAGTTTCTGACTTCTAAAAAGCTATAATTTCCATCATTCCAACAGAGATTGTGCTGATTTCTAGTTAACCATATTGCCGTTTTACGGGCTTTCTTCGTTAGTCTAAGAAAATCATATGGTGGTCTTATAAGGTAATGAATATCATGATAATAACCATTCATAAAAACAAGAGCAATTTCTTTTAATATAAAATTGTCGTAATTTCCAAAAAATCCTTGAATGTCGACAACTATTTGATTCTCCATCGAATTGATTTAAACAATGCGCTGAACTAATCCTGTTAATGGTGAATACTCAACTAACCGATCATGCATAAGCAGACAATATACTTTAGTGTTTCTCACACTTGCACTCTCCAACTCGATGGAAACTCTGATATCGATCGGTCCTGTTTTAACGGACTCATTCTGATGTGTTAGATCTATAACAACAATCGGTGCTTTTTCCTTAAATTCCTTAGGTGTTAACAGCGGTTCAGACTGCTTCATATAGTAACTTGCTTGGAAATTTGCATACATATCATACAAAGTTGCAAATCGCTCACGATTAAAATTTATATTCATATCATCATAGGGATATGTTTCAGAGTTCAAGTACACTTTCAAGTTTCGCAATTGATTTTGAATCAATTTATTATCCACTATAAAGGCTATTATAGCGAAACGGGGGCGTTCTCTATTGGCTGCAAGTTTTACATTCCACACATGATGAGTACCTTCTGCTAGTGTTGGATTGAGATAACAATCCCAACTGCGGAATGCTAGTGGTAGTGAGCCTCCATTTTTTGTTATATTTAACATTAGTAATTTCTTCTCATCACTGAGAGTAATATGTGGTACTTTCCATGTAATATTAGTTATATTTAATTTATACTCAATACTCCCAATTTTACTATGATATACATCATCCATGTTTTTAGTTATGAGTAGTATTAGTTCATGTTTACAATTTAATAAGACTTTGTTATAGTCTTCACAAAATCCAAGTAGGTATTTAATAGGAATAGAGAAATTAAAGTATCCATCATTTGCCACTAGTTTTTCATTTCCATTAAACCAACCAGAATTCTCAAGCATTCGACTTTCAGGTTTATTCAAAGAAATATAGTTTTTTAATGTTGTTGAAGTGACAACAAATCTAGTTCGATCAATTTCAATTCCATTCAACTCGTATCGAATCTCATCAAAAAGGTAACTCATGCAATTGTTTTTCAGTTTACCACCTCCAGTAGACGCATTGTTAGCCAAAGATATCAAGCCCTCAATATTAATAAAACTCTCGCTCGGTAGCACATACAAGTCCTGATTCTGGATTGTGATTCTAACTTCATCATTACTCTTAAATGATTGTAGATAGGGCGAGTAGCTATGATATTCTTTTTTGATTATACTCTCGTCCGAATAGGGTTTCTCTCGAACAGTTAATAAATTAGTCATTGTTCTCTAATTTTTAAGCCCAATGACCTTAAAAACAATTTGTTCTCTGTTGTGAGTGTTGACCTTAACGACCTTCTTTCTTCCGCAGTATAACTCAAAGTGTTTGCTAATGGAGGATAGCATACATTTTTATTGTAAATAATCATTTTCGTTGTCTTAAATGTAGGCGAAGTGTAACACTCTCATTACGTAAATTAACCAAATTTCCGTCCTGATCAACAATCCGTATTTTTAATGACTGTATCTCTCTCGTGTTCACTGCGAAATAAATAAGATTGTGAGGCTTCTCACTCATTTTATAGCCTGGGGGGACATTTAAAGCGAACTCATGCAATACATGACTTGGTTCTGCATTAACATATGACCCGCTTACAATATTACATTCTATTCGAATTGTATTTACTTTTAAAATATCAACAGGCTGGTCTGAGATGTATATAGAATTCGGTGTTAGTACTTTTTTATTAAACCCGAATAATTGACCAATAGTATTCCTTTTGTTGAAATATATAGGGTGTTCCTTAGTTGAAATCATCACTTGAAGCGTATTATTGTTACTTTCGATGAGAGGGTGTTTTAATTTATTTGGTTCTTTTTCCTCCATTTTCTCAATAATAATATTTCTTATATCACTAAGCTCATATGATCCAACAGGTATCTCAAAAACATGTTCTCCAATATGAAATAAATTATTATCGTGATCAACATTTGGAATTGAGTTATACATGTGGAAATCAATGAGTGCACACTCATAATTTCCCTTCAATTCAATGGGTGGATGATAGTTTGCCATTAAAATTGAGCTGTTGCCCGTTAATGTAAGAGTTGTTGTCATTTCGATCGATTATTGCTAAGTGAACTAATAATGAGATTTATTCATATTATATTTCAAATTCTAATAAAGTCAGCGAATCCCCGTCTATAGCGTCCATTTTCTAGAGGATCATCTTTACTTATAAGTACAAAACCATATTTTTCCTTCCAACAAAATTGACATATATTCTTAAATTCATCAAATTTCATATCTACGCCTATATGATCTTGATACACGTGTTTCATATTTAGTTCATCCTGCTTGAACATTATTATTAGGTTTGCGTTATCACGAATAAGATGTTTAGGGATGCGTGTATACGTTTGACATAAATAAAACGCATCAATGTTATTATGTCGTCCCATACAGAAGTATGCACGAATATTATTTTGTTTTTCACAAGCAACATCATCAAAAATCATTATAGAGTACTTTTTGGCTTTACTTGGTGCTAGAACACTTTCATTTTCTGAAAATGTAAAATATCCCATCCCTTTTATTGGGTTCACGAGTGTTTTCAAGTATTCATATTTTGGTTGATGTAAAGACTTTGAATATAAATAAATATTTTCAAATTTCAGTCCATTTGGGCTTTCAATCAAACTGATCATTACATTTGTTTTCCCACAATTAGAAGGTCCAACAATTAGGGCTCTAATTGAATTGGGTAATAATCTGCTATGTCTAACTTGTTTGTCTTCTCCATTTTTTAAATCGATATTCCTCACTTCTATATTCGTTTTTTGTTTTATTAATCTCATATCAGATACACTTCTCTCAGCAGATCGTTACTCTCTTGCAAGTCTTCGAAGAATAAACATCAATTAAAATGGTAGCGCGCTTTTATAAATCAACTAGTACCAAATCACAGCTCTATCGAGGTAGAGGTCTTATCAATAAAATAATCAACTCCCTCCCAATTGAACTACATATACCAGGTTATCAGTTCTGTGGTCCAGGAACTAAGCTAGAAAGTCGTTTGGAAAGAGGCGAAAAGGGAATAAACCCATTAGATGCTGCTTGTAGAGAGCACGACATAGCATATGCTAATAATACAGATTTGAGAAATCGGCATATAGCTGATTCAAATTTGGCCGAAAGAGCGTGGGAGCGTATAAAGGCCTCTGATAGTACTCTTGGGGAGAGAGCCGCTGCTTATTTTGTAACCAACATAATGAAAGCAAAGAAAAAATTTGGTATGGGACTCAAAAAAAGAGAGTATAAAAAGCCATGCGAGAAAAAGAAAAAATTCATGCATGCCGTAAGAGTGGCTACCAGAGTATTGAAGAAGGAGAAGCCTTATGATATTCAATCTGCGATAAAAATCGCTAAAAAAGCATTAAACAAGTCTTTTGGGCGAAAGAAAAATGAAGTAATAATACCTAGAGTTATTAGTGTTCCTAAAGTTGGTGGCTTCTTGC
>JBAMBD010000611.1:0-41231 GCA_037043625.1 Drosophila melanocephala | reverse complement strand
TGGCTACACAAATAGAAGAATCAAATATCAATATAGACAAGGATAAACAGTCCGGTCTCTTTGCAGACCTAGAATTCTCAGAGAAATCATTACTGAATTCAGCTGGTTGTGACATTAAGTGAAGGTGATTTCAGAAGCCAGATCATGGAGACGATCAAACCTTGGAATTCATCTTTAATTAAGCAAGGCAACGATGAGGATCCACAATTTGCTTTCTATATAGGAGAACTGGAAGAGAGACACCTGGAAGGACCAGAGTACACATTTGATTTAGACCTGTAGAATCAATTCACCGTCTTTCATTAAATATCACTTGTAGAGATCAATTTCCAGGTTTAAGTGCCTTATTAATTACATTTTGGCTTTTTAGCCATGAACTTCGGTATTCTTCTTATGCTTGAAACGTACCAGGATTAAATCTGAATGTATCATAATCTTTAATACAGAATGGCTTTCTTATTAAAAAGTTAATTTCTTGTATTTTAATTATCAGGTTTAATGGATGTAAAAAATGACATTTCTTACTAAAAATTCACCCTTTAAATTCTTGTCTAATAGATTTTCAATCCTGTTAAAAATAGAAGCTAAATGGAAAATTACCAGATCATTTTATATTTACTGATTGCTATGGCATGGATACTATTTTCTGTAAGTAAAGGATTTATTTAATAGTTACTCTTTGATTGATTCCGTGTCAAGTCTCTTGTCTTCGCCCGATGATCTGTGCACTAACTGCTCAAGACTCACATGGTTGTCCGCCTCTTTGATGCCCAGAGTATCTTGAGTACAATGGACTGGGTGTACGCTTCGAATTTAGGCACAATTCCTATCTCTTTACTATACTTCTTCGTTACTAGCTCATTACATATGGAATTATATTCACATTGCACTTGCAAATCAATGATAACTCATTCGCTATTAAATCGTATTTTCTGGGTTTTTCATTTTCAGCTTGAGTTAATAGGTCAAGATTGGTAATTCCAACCTCGATCAAAGTAATGTCATTTTTCTTTTTATCATGTAAGAAGATATCTGGTCTGTCTTAATTCTTGTATCTACTCGAATCTCGACATTTTCATTTGCTACAACTTCTTGAACGGAATGGGATTTCACTTTTCTTGTTTTCTTAATTCCGAATCTTCTACACACTGATAAATGTATGCATCTTAACACTTCATTACGCCTTCTCATGTAATCATGACCTAGCATACGGTCGCATTTAGTAGCAAGATGATGTACTGTCTTTGGCACAGCTTTGCAATGTGGACATCTGACTTTTTCTCCAAAGAATATATTTCTATCCTGAACTTTCCTCTATTAAAGTGCCTTCATCTCTTGGCTTCATATTTCATTTGGTACGCCATACTGAAGCGTCAAATATTTATACATTGTAGTAAATTTATTATGATTTACAAATTCAAGGATTTAGTAAAACAATATGGTAATTTAATTAATGAAGTTCTTTCTGACTATTAAGTTCATTAACTTCTATTAAGCTAAAAAGATTTTAAACTGGCTCAAAATTTTTACTTTTTGAATTTTACCTCTTAGATGTGTTATTATATGGTTTATCTTAGATTTCCTGGGTAGAATCTGTCGTGAGACGGATGGATGACTGTAGCCTTTTCGTGGTTGCCCGGATAACTAATACACTCATGTGTGTGAAACTAATAACAGTTTATATCGGAACGTCACAGCCAGCTAACTCGTAAAAAGAAAATCCCGAAAAAAGGGGAGGTGGGGCCGGATGATTGCATGCGTGAGTGTGTATGTGTGCGCGGGAACGGCATGGATAAAAAAGGGCTTGCCCGAAGCTCGAATGAGTGGGCTTAGGATTTGTTCCAAGTGCCCAGGACCTCAGTAGGAGGTTTAGAATTTCCTCCTATAGAGGCACAGGCGCTTCTAGTTGTTTCGTTTTTTTACCTTAGATTTCGGGCAAATTATCTTTGTTATAGGAATATTTAGAGATACTTATAAGAATATAATATACAATGTCTTTTATTCTAGCACAGTGAATCCTGAAGACAACCCAATAATCTTGACTTAACTGAAAGATGTATTTTCATTAAGAATATTCCAACTCCGTTATGAAAATTGTATTATATGATTCAGCATTTTTTTCAAACAGAAATGGACGGAGAACAAGCAAAAGGTGAAAAATCATGAATTGGAATTGAAGGTAACAAAAGATGATATTGAAACAATTGATTTGAATAAAGAGAGAGAAGACGAGAAGTATGAACCGACAAGTGAATTCTAAGACGAAATGTATGGTCCGAGATGACTTTAAACCAGAGCAAGAAGGGAAAGCATCTTAATACTGTCTTGTGGTATAATAAACACTTTATAGTGACGAAAATCGATGCATCCATTAAGACATTGGTAATCTCTTTCTTAAATCCTTGTGAACATTTTTATGAATTTGAAAAATAAGGAAGACAGCAGGCTGCAGTTGTCTGTAAAACAAGTCTGCAGCCACTACTTAGAAGGTAGAGGTGTAATGTTTAGGACACATAGGAGTCCTGTGATGTTTGGTTTCAAAATGCCGGGTGGTTCAAGAAAGTGTTTATATATGGACACAAAGCCATTCCACTTTGGGTATAAAACATATATTTTGCTCCTAGTTTTCGAAGCCCGTCAGGGTATGATTTGGCTTAGCCCTGAATTTAGAGTGATCCGTTGAGTGTTTTTCCGATCATCCTAGGCCTGGGCCAAGTTTCCTCCATCCCTCGTGGGTGAAGTTTTTAGCAACCCGTTTGACAATAAGGTTTTCACCGACCACTCATTAGCTATAGCAATATAGTGAAAATAAATTACTTTTTTTTTTGTTTTATAAAACTGTAAAAATTCCGATAGAGCCATAGGAGATCAATCCAAATTATTTAAGAAATAAAATCTTGCATCGAGAAAATCTTTAACTAAAGTAAAATTGAATTTAAATCTGTAATTGATTCAAGACGCACTAAATAAATATATAATCAAATGATATTGGCTGTATTTACATTGGAAGATTTACAAAAGCTTGGAAGAAATTTAAAAGCAATCATTAAAAACAAGAAAGATACAGATTATTTTAATAAGCTATAGTAAATTAAGCAAAAAAAAAAAAAAAAAGTAATTTATTTTCACTATATTGCTATAGCTAATGAGTGATCGGTGAAAACCTTATTGTCAAACGGGTTGCTAAAAACTCCACCCACGAGGGATGGAGGAAATTTGGACCAGGCAAGATCGGAAAAACACTCAACGGATCACTCTAAATTCAGGGCTAAGCCCAAGTCCTTGTAGTAAATCGAGATCATTCTACAGCATCACTCAAGAGAACAATTGAGATGTTGAATTGTCAATGTTCGAGACTGTATTTCCAAGGACGTTACATATTAAATGTGATTTGATATTAATATCTTGAACTTAATAATCTGTTAAAGAATTTATAAATAGGATGGGATTGCTATACTGATAAGCAACCACACATGATTCGACTATAATTATTGGTTGGTTACGACATCTTGTCCATTGCTTTTTCAATTGATTTAGTAATACCTGACATGAGTATTGTTTTGTCTAAAGTTTTTGACTTCATATGTCACAATCTAGGCGTCAGTTTCTATTTCATCTATGATATCGAATCCTGGGGACCATCTCGCCGAAAATTTGACCTCCCAAGACTTCTTTATATATATTAACAGAATCCCCACGTTTATGATTGGCTCGACATTTAACGTTATCTTTAATTATATTTGAAAGAGCGTATGTGTTGAAATGTCTATTCCTGTCCCTTAGGAGTTAAATTTGGTATGTACCAATTGCATTTTTTATCAATAGAAAGTTCCAATTCATTGTGGTTTTTAAAATAAGGAACCATTTCCGGTCAATCCGGATGGAAAAAAATTTACAGCAAAGATGATTTTACTTAAGGAATGCATTTCATTATACAGAAGAAAAGATAAAAGTTTTCTTAATTTTTGGAAAAATGTTTAAATGTGTCTTCGGTCACATCAACAGTCGTATGATGATTAGGATAGCAAAGATTCCATGATATTTTGAATTTATCGACTGTCAATTTACATATTGAATTATTGAAGTCAAGATTATTGTCAGAAACTATCTTATCAGATGTCTTACTTTTTTATCTCTATCCACTTCCTATAATGATCTATTACTTGAGGAATAATTTTTTTTTGATATTTGGCATATCATACACCTCTTTACAAGATTTCTTGGCTTAATGTCTTGAGAGAAATGACTGTAAGCTTTTGTGGTTCCCGGATAAGCAAGAAGCTTATGTGTGTGAAATCAATAGTAGTCTACACTAGAACGCCACAGACTCCACATAATATGAAAAATCCTAAAATTCAGACGGAAGTGGAAAGTGGCCGTAAGGCCGCCAGACATCCACATGTAAAAAAGCCCTTATCCAAATCTCAGAAGATTGGGTTAATAATTTATGTTGAGTACTCAAAACTTCATTTGGAGATTTAAATCTTAAAGCTATAGATGCACACGCTCATAGTTGAATAAGTTTTGGATTTTTTTTCTGGGAAAACAACTAGCCAAAGAATCCAAAATTGCGTTTTAGAATGTAGGTGGTTGCCATCAATGGCAATTGTGTATTTATCAACAAATAAATTAGATTGATTGAAAAACAAATTATATAAATAGAAAAGTTAACATTTTTACAAATTATTTATTTACATTCATGGTCTCTTCCGAATCCTTCTTGCTGTCTGGATCAAGATCATCACCATTCTCTTCTTGCATCAAACCATTGTAAGAGAAGAGGTTCAGAGTTTTAAACTTCTGAAGAAGTGATTGCTCATCAATCCCAAACAGGTTGGAGTCTTCAGCATCTTGAAGATCTTCACTAGGGATTGAACTGTAATCACAGAAAGAATTCTGTTGACTACTTTGAGGATCATAAGCCTGATTAAAATCAGTAGAATGTGGATAGTCTGGGAAATTAACTTTCATTGATGTGGATGTATCACTGTTTTCAAAAGAGTCTGTCAAGTAACCTTTATCAAACCCTGGATCTACAGCTGACATCTCACCCGTAAACTCTGAGTCGGACTGACAGACTCTATCAGTCTCGTCTACTTCTTCATTTGGATAATAAATGAAGAGCATCCAAAGTTGAAAGTGGGAAAGACTCGGCGTTCTATCATCATTCAAATCATTTGAATCTTGCGGATTCGCATTGAAATGACCAGACGCGAAAAAACTGTCGAAAGCATCATCCGGGAAGTCGCCATCAAATTTAGAACTTGAACTTTCCTCAAACTCATTCTCAATGCCGTTATCGTGCAAATCATCATTAAAAGATGGATTTTGCAGATCCGTATTTATACCAGAAGGAATAAATGCATTGGAATTCGTAGGTGAATCAACCCTAGAACACTCATCCACACCACAAGCAGTAACATTAATTTCATTTAAAGAGGGTTCAAGCGGAGAATACTGCTGTGCCAGATTCAAAACATTGCAGTGATTTAATGTCATATTGACACAACCATTACTTTGTAAAAGAGTCGCAGGCTGTTGAACTCTTTCTGTAACCAAGGATGCATGATTAGTTGACTCAAATGTGCCCTGCTGAACAAACTGCTTTCTGAAATCAGAACTTGCAATTTGTTTAGCTTCATTTGAGTTTTTATTCATCAAAAATTCCTTAATCCATAAGGAAGACTCGATCCTTGGCATCTTGCTTACAGAATTATCAAATTCAGTCCGTGTCCTTTCAATTCTGGCTCGAAGATTTGCTTCATTATTCTTCATTCTCAAAGCCATTTCCTTTGGTGATTTTAAGGTCTCAGCCTCCAATTTCCTTTTCATACTACTGTCTTTTAACCGCATATAATATGCCAAAGATTCATCTAAACTACTCTGGTTGTTAGAAGGATATAGCCCCATCCTTCTGTGCATGCCAGGCTTGACTGATAAATCTGTATGAATTTTATCTTGAGAAATTTGTTTCAGATTCTTTAAATGAATATTCCATATTTCTTGTTTATTTGTTTCTATTGTCTTGTGATCTAAATGCTTTTCGTAGTAATCTTTCAGATCCTCTAGACCTGGGATGGGAGCTCTTGGTTTGCTAGGGTTGCCCTCTTTCAGTTGAACCAAAGCTTCTACTGCTTCTGAAACCAACTTCGCCCTTTTAAAACCAGATACTCCTTTGCAAAGACTCTGGAGATCATCTAGTCTTGATCTCTTAATTGGTGTGACAGTTTCTTTTTTGAGCTTTCTAACTGCATCATCTTTTTGCTTTTTATCTGCTTTCGCGTTCTCGATTTCATATTTAATTCTTAAATCCTCTTTCATTTTGTTTCTGTTTCTCATGGCCTCCTTTACGAAGGCAAATTTGGTGCTTAAGAGCCCAAGATTTTCCTTGGCAACACATTTCGTTAAGGCCTCGTGTAGTTCATCTAGGTTGGCCATGTCTATCGATGTGACTCTTCCGAGCATATTGATAATCTCAGTGTATTCTTTTGTCAAATCTTTAGGGAACATTCTTCTTGTAATTGATTTCATGAATGAAAAAATAGCATTTTGCATGGGGATTTAATTCAAATATATTTTAAGTATAATCGTAATCAAGCGGGAAATACAAAGAAAATAAAGGGGAAATGGCGGGAAACAAAGAGAGATTTTATTTATGAAGAATATAAATAAAAATGGGCGAGAACTAACCGTGAAGACCAAAGCATTAGCTTGTGTTTATTATTATATCTTCTTAAAAAACTTAAAGATCCAAGACAATTGAATAATAAGAATTAATCGATTTCATTAACAAGAAATAATAATTTCAAGCTGTAAAATATTATTTACGTTTGGCCGAATATTCTATGCGTTCTATTCTGGCATTAATTATATTTAGAGTCTGACTGAGGAGTTATGACGAGAAATGGGTTACTTTGCTTGTTCAAATTTCAATGTTCATTCAATTAAATATTAAATGATATCTGGGACGTTGGATTAATTAGAGATTCATGTTTCATAAATAATTGTTCAATTTCTAGAAATATTTGAGCAAGGTGTAGCTTCGAACTTTTAACAAATTCCCTCAAGATAGGTTAAATTTTATTTATAGGCAACAAATGTCAATTATGATTTTTTAGGACCAAGCCAATACTACAGTTAAAATTCTTATTCGATAGTTTGTTTGAGACTTCAATGTTCTCTTATTGGTGAGAATTCACGAGTTTAGAATCTTTTTTCCGTGCGAGGAGATGATTTTATACTTCTGATCTATGTCACAGCACGGGATCACGTAATCATTGACTATTCGAATCATTCATATTTGAACAGCATTTTCAACTCTATGCCATAAAGTCATCAGGTTTTAATACCAGAACAATATATGTGTCAAGCATGAAAAGAGACATTATTTTCCAAAGAGTTATTTGTTAAATGTATTAGTATCAATATCTTAAATCAAATAATCCGTTACAAAATTTGTCGATAGGATATTATTATTAATTAATCAATTAATTAATATGATGATAAATAAGAGCCTATTGCTTCCTTCAGGATAGGAATATATTCTTTGGAGAAAAGGTCAGATGCCCACATTGCAAAGCTGTGCCAAAGACAGTAGATCATCTTGCTACTAAATACGACCGTATGCTAGTTCATGATTACATGAGAAGGTATAATTAAGTGTTAAGATGCATACATTTATCACTGTGTAGGAGATTCAGAATTAAGATGACAAGAAAATTGAAATCTCATTCCGTTCAAGAAGTTGTAGCAAATGAAAATGTCGAGAATCGAGTAGATACAAGAATTACAACATGATAGACCATATATCTTCTTACATGATAAAATGAAATAACTCTTGTCAGGTCGGAATTACCAATCTTGACCTATTAACTCAGGTTGAAAATGAAAAAAACCAGAAAATACGATTTAATAGCAAATAAGTTATCATTGATTTGCAAGTGCAAAGTGAATATAATTCCATGCGTAATGACCTGGGAAGGGCTGGTAACGAAATACCACAACAAGTTTAGTAAAGAGATAGGAATTGTGCCTAAAGTCAAAACGTACATCCAGTATATTATACTCAAGAGACTCTGGGCATCGAAGAGGCGGACAACCATGTGAATCTTGAGCACTTAGTGGACAGATCATCGGGTGTAAACAAGAGACTTGACACGAAATCAATCAAAGAGTAACTATTAGATTACCCATTAAATAAATTCTTTGTTCCAAAAAAAAATATTTTTATAAAATACTCAAAACCCGACAGTTACTAAACCATATTTACGCGCAAACTCATTATCCTAAATTATATGGACTAGCAGTAACCGTCACAAATATCCTGCTAGGCTCGAATTTTCGAGACGAAAAGAACAATGAATACTTGATTCAGTACTTTCTACAACCTTTCAGTCGATTTATTCTAAGATCCTATCCTCTCTAAAATTTTTTTCGCCCAGTAATTTTGCACTGAAATAGTAGCCGTTCTACTTTATTGGATACATTTTTCGGTTGTAGATCAAAATTGGTCAACTCAACTTGATTCGATCCCTAATATCTAGTTTTTCAACTGTGCTTAGGTGGCTCTAAAAAAATTTAAAACATGCTTTTGATCAAAAATTTTAAGAGTCCTTATGTTCGTTTTTTGAAAAGTACGCTGATTTTAACAACTTTCACAGGCTTCTCTCTGTGCAATCAAAGCTCTAAAAAGAACAAATTCAATGAAATCTCAAGAGAATTTCAAAGAGATTATTCTGTCTTTATAGATCCGAAGAAATTCAGCTCTTCTTACAATGAACTTGCTAAAGATCTTTCCATTGTAGATCAAATACTTAAAAGCTATCCCGAATGTGAAGAAGAATACATCATCGATAACCTGTCACTAGAAACTAAGGAAATATTTTTTTCAGAATTATCTAAAGAAGTTCTAAAATTGAAGAATACCCTATCTCAAATATTAATTTCTTATATGTGTGCAAAAAAGCCAATAAATGAAGATTATTCAACACTAATCAATAATATGTATAATGATGTTCGGAAAGCGGTTCTTACATTTAATTCTGTTGTACATTCTAGCAATGGCCTATTGAAGAGATCAAATTATGAACACAATGGATACAGAATGAAATGTATAGGATCATGCATCTTAAATCAAGCAAATCAGATACTGGTTTCGATTGTGGAAAGTGATAAAGACAGATTTAAAGTGACAGAGGAAGAAAAGGCTAAATTGTTCTATTCGATTCCACCAGAATTAGAAAAATTGAATTTTTTCAAGGTTTTTAATATTGAGTTGAAGAATTATACAAAGGATATGCTTCATTTCTATGATAAAGATTTGAGTGGAATTGAATCTTTGTCGAAGACCGACCAGAAAGATATTTATCAAGATATGTTTTCATTAATGAAAGGGGAAAAGGTCGAAGGATTAAAATTTTCAAAGGTCTTTGCTTCGACTAGAATTTCAGAGGATTTGAAATATCTGAGTAATACAACTTCGAAATCCAGGTCAAGATTGAAGGATAAGGATTCGTATACGTCTTTACTTAGTATACAGAGAGATAGATTCTTTAAACACCTTTGGGTAATCAAACTTCGAATTCTGAAAGAAGAAGAAAGAATACCAGTTGATGATGCTTTGTTCGAGGAATTTTCGGATAGGTTTACCCTAGCTTATGCAGTCTTTCTTGCCTTGACTCGTGATTCAAGGAGTATACTACCATTATATGATCAACTTAAAAAAAACAGTGCTTCCTTAAATCAAATTCGTACTCTCTTCAATGATTTTAGAAATAATCATGATTGTTCGAGATCTGCTTATGTGAAATTGTTAGCAAAGCTAAAATCAATCGGGAGATTACTTGAAGAATCCGAAGATTTGCTAGTTTCGTTAACCAGTGGTCGAGGAAATTTGTTAACTAGAAAATCTTTCAATGGATTGGCTTTGGAAGTTAAAGACGAACTTAAAAATACATTTTTTCGGGTAATCTATAGATCTGTGAAAGACATGAAACCTGAAGAGAAAGATGAAAAGAGTAGGAATTCATGTAAGTCTACGTACATTTCAGACAAAGTAAAAGAAATTTATGAGAAAGAGCGTATTTTATTTAATAACAGCTTGTCTAAATCTTTAAAGTCTTTTGAATTTCCATCTCTGAAAGGATGGTCGAATCAAAAAATTCTAGAGAGGTGGGAAAAAATAATACCAGGATTTGAAAAAATATTAAATGAAGATGAGTTTGATAAGTATTTTATCTTCCCCGATTCTCACACCGAATCTTAATAAAGGTGGTTATCTTACATGTTTTTTTCTGGTTATCTTTAATTTGCACTGTTTTTGTCAGACTAGACTGATCACTCGTATTCGAGTCTCAGATTTCAGATGTTATTAATTTAAATAACCTAGGATGAGTTGAGGTGTTTCGAGGATAAAACGAATCCATTAAACCATTTCCATTAAAATCTAAAATTTCATAGATTCTGAAAAGACATCCACCTTACCATTTTATACTAATAAATCTCATTTATGATACTCAGGTGCAATTTACTTGTTGCTTAAAATTCATTTTCATTTTATCCAAAATAGTCTGCTACTTGAATTGATGAATTTCGGGATATTTCAGGCCGAAATTTGTGGGTTCCTTTGACCGTATCTGCAGTATTTCTGCAATAATCTAGAAATTCTTCCTTAGAATTATAGCGAATGTATTTTTCAACTCACGTTCCGATATATTGGTATTTTTTTCGAGGCTGAACCCCCTAAAATGTACCATCCTTCAGACACTCTTCAGTTGGATCTTAGGGAATTATAAAGTACCTGAAGTTTGTATAAAATTATGGTCAAGTAATTGTATAATGACAATCACATTTCATCAAAACTGAAATGAAGTCTAGACTTATCTTATTACACCATTGGGTCATGCCTTACAATAAATAGAAATCGTCGGCGCTTTCAGTTGTTTTTTTTTTATATTTGCTGAAACCCAACCCTAAAAAAAAGTAATTTATTTTCAATATATTTCTATAGCTAGTGAGCGATCGGTGAAACCCATATTCTCAAACGGGTGATCAAGAGAAGATCGGAAAAACACTCAAAGGATCATTCTAAATTCAGGGCCAAGCCCTATCGTACTCTGTTGGGCTTAGATAACTAGGAGCAAAATATATGTTTTATACCCAAAGTGGAATCGCTTTGCATACATATATATACACTTTCTTGAACCCTTCCGGTATTATGAAACCAAACGCTACACAGGACTCCTATGTGTCGTAAACATTACACCTCTACCTCCTAAGTAGTGGCTGCAGACTTGCTTAACAGACAACTGCAGCCTGCTATCTTCCTTATGTTTCAAATTCATAAAAATTTTCACAAGGAGTTAAGAAAGAGATTGCCAATCTCTCAATGGAAACACCAACTTTCCACACTATAAAGTGTTTATTATACCATAAGACAGTATGAAGATGCTTTCCTTTGTTGCACTGGTTTAATGTCATCTCGGATATTGAAACCCATCCCTAATTTAGAGTCTAGTTGTTGACTATTAAATCTAATTGAAATATTTATATTAACGTTTAAATCTTTTAAGGATTCCACAAACACTTACCGTTTTAATTGACAATAATTATGTTTCCAATCAATTGTTGCCAACATAACCTAAACCTTGTTATTATATTCACCTTTAGTTTTTCCTTTTAATATAATTTTTTTTGGCCCATATGTATCAGGCCTTGTCCATAATAAGCACTGTTGTGTCTGATGGCAATATTAATCAGTAATATTTTCATTACTTATTTATAAGATAGTGATAAATAATTATTCACTCAATAAGTAAAGCGTTCGCTTAATAAACCTCATATACGTAATGACAAAACATTCAAGTTGAGTACGATAAAATTGTAGAAAAAATTAAAGACAAATCTAGCGCGGCCAAAAAATTTGACTTGCTTTTCATTTATGTCACTCATGTCTTAGTGTATATTATGAAAAAAACGAAACAACTGGAAGTGTCTTTTCCTTTGCAGGAGGAAGTCTTAATCTCCTATCAGTGCACTAGAAACAAATCTTAAGCCAAATATTTCGAGCTTCGGGTCATTGATTTTTATAGATGTTAGCTTGTATGCCTTCTGGTTCCACCTCCTCTTTTTTGGTTTTTCATCTTATGAGGAAGCTGCAACTTTCAGCAAATAACCAAAGGAGGCATGGGCTGAATCTGTCGTTAGACACATGACTGCAACCTTTTATGGATTTCTGGACAAGTAACACGCTCGTGTGTGTGAAACTAATAACAGTTTATATCAGAACCTCACATCCTCCTCATAAAAAGAAAACCCCGAAAAAATGGGAGGTGGGGCCGGTGGCGTGTAGGAGCAGCATGGATAAAAATGGCTTGCCCGAAGCTCGAAAGAGTGGGTTTAGGGTTTGTTCTAAGTGTTCAAGACCTCTGGAAAAGGTTTAAAATTTCCTCCTATAGAGGCACAAACGCTCCTAGTTAATAAATAAAATAATAATAATTTCTAAGGCCACAAATATGACAGGTGGTCCTTTACAACAATTACGCTGCAGCACGATTGGGTTCTCGAGAGGGACTTTCATCAATTATACACATATAAGCTTATTACATGTCTGCGCAACCACAAAAGGGTTACAGAGTCTGTCATACGATAGACTTTGCCCAGACCATTTGCCATTAAATATCTAATAAATTAATTATCAGCGTAAAGCCAACTAAGAGCAAAATCTGTAAATAAATATGATTGAGCAAGCACATTCTATATTTTATGAGGTTAGCACATATTATTATAAATTTAAAGGATTCCCAGTCACGTCATACCCTGGTAGGCTTAGATTATTGAGACAATAAAAAGAATGTATGCTTGGATTGAGTCTCTAATAATTGCTTTTCGGACTATTCGCTTTAATTGATTTGAAAACAGCATTTCACAATCTCTCGGTCTGTTTATCCCAAGACCATGTCGTCTCTAAGATTTTTATTTGTTTATTGGATACATTTTTCAGTTGTAGATCAAAATTGGTCCACTCAACGGGATTCGATCCCTAATGTTTAGTTTTTCAACTGGCTATGATGGCTCTAAAAAAAATTTAAAACAAGCTTTTGATCAAAAATTGAAAATCCCTTATGATCAGTTTTTTGATGAGTACGCCAATCTTAACAACTTCTACAGACTTCTCTCTGTGTAGCCAAAGCTCTAAAAGGAACAAATTCAATGAAATTGCAAGAGAATTACAAAAAGATTATTCGGTCTTCATAGATCCGGATAAATTCAGCTCTTCTTACAATGAACTTGCTAAAGATCTTGCCATTGTAGATCAAATACTTAAAAGCAGCCCCGAATGCGAAGAAGAATACATCATTGATAACCTATCACTGGAAACTAAGGAAATATTTTTTTCTGATTTACTTGATGAGATTCAAAAGTTAAAGTTAGGCTGCCTCAATGGGAGGATTTTCTGAGTAGAGGATTCGAATTAAATCAAAACTACGATTACTTATTATTAGCAAAGGATATAATTCGAGATAGCAAAGAGATGGGCGAGAAATTCTCCTTTGCATTAAACTCAGGTGATGGTTTAATTGAAAACATAAAATATAGAATGAAGTGGATTTTACCCATCATTTTTAATCTAGTAAATGATTTATTGATCTCAATTGTGGAAGAAAATAAAAACATGATTAACCTGACAAATAAAGAAAAGATTGAATTGTTTCGTTCGATTCCACCAGCATTGAAAAATTTTGAATTCTTCAAATATTTTTATTCTATTCTAGATAAAAACTTCGGCGATTTATTGCGTTATTACACCAAGGATTTGAATGCAATTGAATCTGTGTCGAAAAATAGCGAGAAGGATATTTATCAAGATATATTTTCAATATTGAAAGGTGAAAAGATTGAGGGATTAAACTTTGATAATATCCTTGCTTCGGCTGGGACATTATATGATTTGAAAATCCTAAATAATATTACATCAGAATTCAGGTCAAAATTGAAAGGAAAGGACTCGTATACGACCTTTTTTAGTATATACAGGGACAAATTGTTTAAACCCTTTCATTTAATCAAACTTAGAATTCTGAAAAAGGAAGATCGAATATCTGTCGATGATTCTGTCTTGCAGGAATTTATGGACAAGTTTACGCTAACTCTTGCACTTCGAAATGTCTTGATTATTGATTATAACAATTTTCAAATGATATTCATTCGGATGTTGAGCATTTCAACTGCTTTAGCAGAAATAGGAGGTATCTTCGATAATCCATTAAATGGATCTGCAAATCAAGCATACATTAAGTTATTTACAAAGATAAGATCTGCCCGGAAATCAATTCTGAATCTAGAGGAGAGGGTTGTTTCCTTGATCAAAGGAAATATTGGAAAAAAAATCTTTAAATGGATTTACCTTGAAGATTAAAGAAGAACTTAAAAATATATTTGTTCAGCTAAAATTTAGTTCTTGTTTGAAAAGTATCCTGAAAGTTCTAAAAGACATGAAATCTATAGAGAGTGGACAAGAGACTAAGGAATCTTATAAGAACACGGAAATTTCTGGAAAATTAAAGGAAACCTATGTCAATGAGTATATTATATTCAATAATAGCTTACCAAAATCTTTAAAGTATCTTGTAATTCCGTCCCTGGAAGGATGGTCCGATCAAAAAATTAGACAGATGTGTAATGAAAGAATACCAAGATTTGAAAAGTTGTTGAGTGAAAATAACTTTGATGATTATTTTGTCTTTCCTAATTTGAATGTCTTTCCTAATTAAATGAATTATCTTACATATTTGTCTCTGTTTATTTTTATTATACACGTAAGTGTTGGGTCTGGGAAAAGTATTTATATGCGAGTCTCAGTTTTAAGATGTTACTAATTTAAAGGTTGATCCATTAAAATTGCTATGAAATAATTTTAATATTGAAAAAAGGATTTATTACAATCGTTTCCCTTAATATACAAAATTCTATAGATTCTGAAAAACACACTGGCTTGATCTTTTAATTCAAACCTATTGTGTCTATTACAACCAGACGCAGTTAAATCCTAAATGGATGATTGGATTCTTCCTTTTCTTAAAATTCAACTGTATTGAGCGATAAATTTCGGGATACTTCTAGTAGGAATTTCATTTACAATTCAGTTCTGAGATGCTGATATCTTATTTTGAACTGAAATGTCTAAAATGTACCTTTCTTTCTGTTCTCTGTCGGAAAATCGATCATTTGATTCTGAAAAATAACCTTTAGATATTTTCTCGTTTGATCGTAGGGAATTATAAAGTTTCTGAAGTTCATATGAACCCATGATTAAGTAATTCTATCATGTAATCCATCAAAACTGAAATAGAGTCTAAGCTTATATTAATGCACCCATTGAATCATACCTCACAATATGTAAAAATTATCGGCACTTTCAGTTGCTTTTTTAAATTTTGTTGAAATTCATCCCTAATTTGGAGTTTTAATTTTGACTAATGAATTTAATTAAATCATTTTAAGGATCCTCGAAATTTTACTGGTTTCATTGTCGATAATTCTTTTTCGGTTATTTCCAACACAATTAAAACATTGCTTTCATATTCCCCATTGGCTATTCTTGTTAATATTATTTGCTTGTAGTATATATGTACCAGGCCATGCTCGCAATAAACGGTGCTGCATCTGATAGGTTGGTAAACCCCTTAAACAGTATTAATCTGTAATCATTTCATTACTTATTTATAAGCATAGTTAATAGATAATTATTCGTTCAATATATATAGCCTTCTTTTAATGAATATCTACATCCGTAATGGCAAAATATTCAGTTTGAGTACGATTACATGATATAAAAGGTTAAAGATTGATCTAGCGCAACACAAAAATTTAATTGGCGCTTCTTTTATTGCATTCATGCCTTCGTTCATGTAATTAAACAAAATTTATTCGACTGGAGCGCCTGAGACCCACCAAAGGAAGTTTGAATCTCCTGCCAGGGTATTTGAAATAAATCCTAAGCCCACTCTTTCGAGCAATATATTCTTCATACATGCTGCTCCCGTATACCCTTTTCTGCAGCTAACTGATGGAGGAACCCTCCTATGATTGATAAAACCACCAATATGAAAGGCAATCGTTCACAACTTGATTGGGCTCTCGATAGGGACTGTTATTGGTTTCATGTGAATAAAAAAAACGAGATTTATTAACTTGAGGCGCTTGTGCCTCTGTAGGTGGAAGTTTTAACCGCCTACTCAGATCTTAGAGACCCAAAACAAACACCGAGTCCACTCTTCCAAGCTTCGGCAACTCTTTTTTATACACGCTGCTCCACACGCATGCAATCATCCGGCCCCACCTCCCCTTTTTTCGGATTTTTCTTTTTATGAGTCGACACACATAAGTGTGTAACTTATAAGGTAACCACAGAAAGGCTACAGTTATTTGTCTCAAGACAGATTCTGCTTAGCCATGTGTCACTAAGCATCTAACAAATGAATTATCAGTCTAAAAAATCAATTAAGAGAGAAAAAATTAAATAAATATGGTCGAGCGAAATACATTCCATATTTGATAATTTTAGCACATACCATCATAAATTGTGAAGACCTGATTATGAAAGACAATGAGAAGAAGGAATGCTTAAGTTGAAGCTCTACCGCCTGCTTCTCTATCTGTTCGCTTTAATTCATTCGGAAACAGCATTTCACAATCTCTCAGTCTGCTTATCCCAAGACCCTGTCCTCTCTAAGCATCTTTTTCAAGTCAGTAATTTCATAATGAAATACTAGCTGTTATAGATCATTGTATCCGTTTGATTTTTTTACTAGAAGATCAAAATTATTTCACTCAAATTGATTCGACCCCTTATTAAATTTTTTAATTGATCTAAAATGGCAAAAAAAAATTTTAAATATATTTTTAATGAAAATTTTAAGAGTCCTTATGTTCGTTTTTTTGAAAAGTACGCTAATCTTAACAAATTTCACAGACTTCTCTCTGTGCAACCAAAGCTCTAAAAGGAACCAATTCAATGGAATTGCAAGAGAATTACAAAAAGATTATTCGGTCTTCATAGATCCGGAGAAATTCAGCTCTTCTTACAATGAACTTGCTAAAGATCTTTCTATTGTAGACAAAATGCTAAAAGCTATTCCGAATGCGAAGAAGAATACATCATCGATAACCTGTCACTAGGAACTAAGGAAATATTTTTTCTGATTTACTTAAAATAATCCAAAACCTAAAGAATAACCTTCCTCGAAAGGATGTATTGATTTCTAACATGTCCACAACAGATCAAATGAATAATGATTATTCAATGCCAATTATGAATTTGTTTCAAGATATTCGGAATGTAGTTTTTATATATGAATCTGCAATGAATTCTAGCGATGGTCTATGGATGAAATCAATATATACACACAACGTATACAGGTTAAAGTGTTTAATAACATACATCTTAACTCAAGCAAATCAGCTACTGGTCTCGATTGTGGAAAGAAATAATGACGGGATTAAGCTGACAGATAAAGAAAGGGCTGAATTATTCCATTCAATTCCACTGCAATTACAAAAATTTGAGTTTTTCAACATATTGCATTCATTTCTGCAGACAAATACCGATGATATATTACGTTTCTACAACAGTGATGAAATTGAATCTTTGTCGAAAGAGAACGACAAAGATATTTATCAAGATCTATATTCATTAATAAAAGGGGAAAATGTCGAAGAATTGAAATTGGCCAATGTCCTTGCTTCTGTTACGCTTTCAGATGATTTTAAACAGTTGAGTCGTATTTCTATGAAAGAAAAGGATTTGTATTCATCTATGTTTAATATTCATAGACATAAATTGCTGAATCCCCTTCAACTCATCAAACTTCGAATTCTGAAAATGAAAGAAGAAATACCTGTCGAGGATGCTGTATTGGAAGAATTCATGGATAAGTTTGCACTAGCTCAAGCAGTTTGTAATGCATTAAACGATGATATAGCAAGTATAAAACCGTTATTTGATCAAATTATACAAAACAATGATTCTATAGGTGAAATACGTAATCTCTTCGGTGAGATAGTAAAAAACAATGATAATTCGAAGTCTGCTTATATGAGATTATTGGAAAAACAAGAATCAATCAGAAAATTATTTCAAGAAACAGAGAATTTTATAGTTTCGTTAACCAATGGACGAGGAAATTTATTAACAAAAAAATCTTTAAATCGATTTGCCTTGGTGGTTAAAGAAGAAATCAAAAATACATTTGCTCAGATTGGTTTTAGATCTTCTATAAAAGGAGCCCTGAAAGTTTTAGAAGACATGATATTCGAGAAGAACAGACAAAATAATAAGAAGGCTTATAATCCTACGAGCATTTTGGACAATATAAAAGAGAACTATGCCAAGATGCATATTACTTTCAATAATATCTTACCCAAATCTTTGAAGTCTTGTGAGCTTCCGTCTCTGAAAGGATGGTCCGATCAAGAAATTATGAAGATGTGTAAAGATAAGATACCAAAATTAGTGAATTTATTGAACGAAGATAACTTTAATAACTATTTTGTCATCCCGATGTCGGGTGTCGCATTTTAATAAAATGGATTAACTTAAATGTTTATCTCTGTTTATATTTCATAAACACTGTATTTGTTGGATTTGGGCGAAACTGTCGTAGGAAAGTCTCAGTTTTCATAAATTATTTATTTAAAAATTGCTTTATTAAAATTACTCAGGAGTACTTATGATGATTGAGAAAAAATATGTATTTATTAAACCGTTCTCATGAATATACAAAATTAGATGGTTTCTGAAAGACACCAAGCTTGATTTTTCAATCCCAACCTATTGTATCTACGATACTCAGGTACAATTTAATTGTTGATGGATGATTCTTTTCATTTTATTTAAAACATTTGGCTGTATTGACTGATAAATTTCGGGAAATTTCCAATACGAATTTAATCGTGGCTTCGATTCTATCACCAGTCTTTCTGCAATAAGTTAGTTATTAGCTTTTTAAAATTATAATGAATTTGGTTCGTAACTCAGGTTGTGGATGCCGAAATTTCATTTGAGGCCAAAAAAAAACGAAACAACTAGAAGCGCTTATGCCTCTATAGGAGGAAATTTTAAACCTTCTACAGAGGTCTTGGGCACTTAGAACAAATCCTAAGCCTACTCTTTCGAGCTTCGGGCAAGCCTTTTTTTCGGGTTTTCTTTTTATGAGTCGGCTGGCTGTGATGTGACGTTCTGGTATAAACTGTTATTAGTTTCACATACATGGGTGTTTTATTTATCCATAAACCACGAAAAGGTTACAGTCCTTAGGAATTCTCCGGTTTAATTTTATGGAATTATAAAGCTGCCGAAGTTCATATAAACCTACGGATAATTAATTGTATAATGCCATTCATATTCATTTAAACTGAAATCGGGTTTAGATTTAGCTTAATACGCCTATTATTAAGTCAGTCTTACAATATAAAAAAAATTATCAGCACTTACAGTTGTTCTATGTTTATAATAAAAAACGAATTTTATTTGACGGAAAAAGCCTGTACCTCCTACTAAGATCCCGAACATTGGAGCAAATACTAAGCTTACTCTTTCGGACATAAAGATTTTCATATGTTGGCAGCTGATCTTGCAGCCACCGCACACGAACAACTATCCCTTTTTCGGGATTTTCTTTTATTATTCGGCAGTTATTAGTTTCACCCGCATAAGCATGTTACTTATCCGCGCAACCACAAAAAGGTTACGGTCATATGTCTCACAAAAAACTCTACACGGGTTATGGCTTCATTAACGACCCTAATGCGAAACTTCTCCCAACTAAGCTCGCCACATGACTGCATTGTGTCGCTTATAGTTGTGCACGAGTGTCACAGATTGAACTCCTAAGTAAGATTTCTGGACAGAATCTGTCGTAAGATGGATGACTGTAGCCTTTTCGTGGTTTCCCGGATAAGTAATACACTCATGTGCGTGAAACTAATAACAGTTTATATCAGAACATCACGTCACAGCAGACTCATAAAAAGAAAACCCAGAAAAGGGGGAAGGTGGGCCGTATGATGAATGCGAGATCAGATGGATAAAAAAGGGCTTGCCCGAAGCTCGAAAGAGTGGGCCTAGGATTCTTTCTAAGTGCCCAGGACCTCGGTAGGAGGTTTAAATTCCTCCTATAGAGGCACAGCCGCTTCTGGTTGTTTCGTTTTCGTTTTTCATTAGCTATAAAAATATGGTGAAAATAAATTCCTTTTTTTTATAACTAATAATAATTTTCAAGAAGACAAGAAAGGATGGCCAATATCTTAATTGAAGCATCAAGTTTCGGCACCCTATATGAAATGCATTTTATACCGTAAAGCAATATGAATATGCATTACTCCTTTATTCAAGTTTAGTGCCATCTCTGACACCATAATATAATACATAACTTTGAATAAATCTCATCTGTGGCAAATTCAAATCATCATGATAAACACGACAAAAACCCATGTATAATCAACGATCTAAACAATTCTACAAAAAAGCCAAAGTTAACAATCTCCTTAATAATTACCAAACATTCTTTACTCTTCAATTTACTATTATGGTCGTGCAGTTCCTCAAGATGATGCTTAGAAAAGGGGGTCCAAATTTATCATTAAAAAAAACGAAGCAACTAGAAGCGCCTGTGCCTCTATAGGAGAAAAATTTAAACCTCCCATAGAGGTCTTGGGCACCTAGAACAAATCCTAAGCCCATTTTTATCCATGGCGCTTGCGCATGTTTAAATATATCATTAAACACCTAAGAAATCACAACTTATCATTAATAAATTTATTTTCAATGTCAGAATTAATTAAGAGAGGAATCTATAAATATGACTGATCAAGCACATTCTATAATTGATGAATTCAACACACAGTATTCTAAATTCGAGGGGTTACACACCTCATTATATACTAGGTATGTGTTTACTACTTAAAGCAAGGAGAATAATGAATGTCTGGGCTAAGATTCTACCTTCCGCTTCTCTGTAACCTGGCAGTCTATTTAATTTAAAACACTGTCTTCACCAAGAGCCATTTCTGCCTATAATTTTGTATTGAAATAGTAGCTGTTGTACTTTATTGTATACGCTTTGATTTTTTTACTAGTAGATCAAAATTATTTCACTCAAATCGATTTGACCCCTTTTTTAATTTTTCAATTGATCTAAAATGGCTTTAAAAAATTTTAAGAGTCCTTATGTTCGTTTTTTTTGAAAAGTACGCTGATTTTAACAACTTTCACAGGCTTCTCTCTGTGCAATCAAAGCTCTAAAAAGAACAAATTCAATGAAATCTCAAGAGAATTTCAAAGAGATTATTCTGTCTTTATAGATCCGGAGAAATTCAGCTCTTCTTACAATGAACTTGCTAAAGATCTTTCTATTGTAGATCAAATGCTTAAAGCCAGCCCAGAATGCGAAGAAGAATACATTCTTGATAATTTATCTTTGAAAGCAAGTGAAATATTTTATTCTAATTTACTTCAACAGCTTCAACAGTTAAAAAATAGCCTGTCGGAATTAGAAAGTATTCGGTGCAAGATATTCGAATTAGGGTATAAGAAAAATGAATACTCATCATTGGCCAAATCCATCATTCGAGGTAGCAAAGATGTGTTCGTGAATTTCTCGTCGGCATTAGATTCAAATAATCAAATAGAGATTAAATCCTACATTAAAAACGCCAGTTACAGAGTGAAATGCGTTTCAACATTTATCTTAAATATGGCGAATGATCTACTGATCTCGATTGTGGAAAAAGATAAAGAGAGATTTAAGGTGATAAAAGAAGATAAGACAGAATTGTTCCATTCATTTCCATCGGAATTGGAATCATTTGAATTCTTCAAGCTTTTTTATTCTATTCTGGAACCTAAAGCCTTCGAAATAAACTCTTTTTACAGGACATATTTGGTTGGAGTTAAATCTTTATCAAAAAGCGGAGAGAAAGATATTTATCAAGATGTTTTTTCACTATTAATTGGGGAAAGTGTAGAAGGATTAAACTATGCCGATGTAGTTTCTTCAGCTTCATTTGATTTCAGTTGTCTGAGTACTATTAACTCGGAATTCAGATCAAAATTAGAGGGAGAGGATTCTTATACGTCTTTATTTAATATCTATCGAGACAAATTATTTAAACCCTTTCGGTTAATAAAACTTCGAATTCTGAAAAAGGATGAAGAAATACCAGTTGATGATGCTGTATTGGAGGAATTTACGGACAAGTTCGTGTTAGTTTTTGCACTCCTAAATGTCTTGGCTGGAGATATTGAAAATATAAAGGTGTTTTGTTTACCAATGATTGATATTCAGAATACTTTGGTTCAAATAAGAATTATCACCAATGATCTATTGACTAATTCTGAAATTTACGATCTTATTAAGTTCTTTGCAAAGATAGAATCAGCTTGGAAATCAATTCTGGAATTAGAGAATAGCCTAGTTTCATTAGTCAGTGAACGAGGAAGTTTGTCGAATAAAAAGTCTTTAAACGGATTTGCGTGAAGGCTAAAGAAGAACTAAAAAATACCTTTGTTCAATTAAATCTTAGTTCTGCTTTGAAGCGGATCCTGAAAGTTTTGAAAGACATGAAATTCGAAGATAAAAAGCAAAAGAATAAGAAGTCTTCTAAGCTCACGTATATTTCGAACGAACTAAAAGAACTATATGCCAAGGAACGTATTATATTCAACAATAGCTTGCCTAAATCGTTAAAATCTTATGAACTCCCGTCTCTGGAAGGATATTCCTATCAAAAAATTAAAGAGCTGTTCAATGAAAGGATACCAGCATTGGTTGAATTGTCGAACTCAGATAATTTTGATATGCATTTTGTTATTCCTGATACTAAAGTGCCATCTTAATAAAACTGGTTATCTTACACATATTTATCTCTATTTATATTTAATACAAGCAGTATTTTTGGGATTTGGATAAAACACATTTCGTGATGAGTATCAGTTTTTAGATGTTGTTTATTTAAAAATTGATTAATTACTAGGAAATGATTTCGATATTTGAGACATGAAAAAAATTATTTGAGTAGGTCCATGAATGTATAACATTTTATTAATTCTGAAAGTCACATCCATTTTGGCTTTTAATCCTAAACTTTCAACATCCTCGGATGGAATTTGATTGTAAATTGATGATTGATTTTCATTTTATCATATATGTTAGATTAAATTGACTGATAAATTTCGGAGAAATCTCTGATAGGAATTGCATTGTAGCTTTAATCCTTCAGCAGCTTTTCTGTAGAAATCCTAATTTGGACAGAGTCCGTTATCTTCACGTAATTATATGGATAGGTAGCATTCACCCGAACCCCTGTGAAACCAAGAGCAGACTCCTCTTTAACCCAAAGTGAACCTCATGTATTTTCTGAAAAAACAATCTGTCAGTATAGATGCAGTTATTTCGTATATGCTTAAGAATCATCTCTTCTATATTTGTCAAAATACTGAAAACACAACCCTGTGCGTAAAGACCGGGGGATGAAAATCCTTAGAGATTATAAGCTAACTTTGGTATAAAACATTAGGATGTCATTTCACTATTTGCCGGCGAGCTTAGTCTTTATGCGCACTAAGGATATTGTTTAAATCAAATGCCTCTAATAAACAAGCCAAACAGGATATTTTAGGATTTGAAACTAATATTTAATAGGAAGATCAGAAAGTTTTTTTAAACATACTGGATTTTTTTCATTTAAAGGAACCTATTTTATAATATTAAGTCAATTACTTTTGCTTGAGTGTTCTAGTAAAAATAAAGGCTTTCTGCAGAAATCTGAAGCGACCTATTCCAGGTTTTTAATCCATGACTGTTTTTTTCTAAGCACAGGGGTTGTGCTTCCGTCATTTGCTCATAAAGAAGAGAATATAGTTATCAAATGAGAACTGTATCTTGAATCACAATGTTTCTCAGAAATTAAATTTGGTTCATTAGGTTAACCAAGATGTCTGTTTTGGTTTTACAGTGGGTGCAGGTCGGATATCTTATCCAGGCTATTCCACAATGGTGACTGACTCTATTAAGAATGTTCATACAATTATATTGTTTTTTTCAAATATTGAAAGAGTTGAATAGCTTTATTCGACTATAGCTATGTTGTCTTGACAGGTATCCTAAATAAATAATATTTATTTAGGATCTTAAAGGAGTTGGAAACCCTAGACCCAAGAGATTAATTGGTGATTGACGCACTTAAGGAAAGGTTATAATAGAAATCTGTCTAAGTTATACTTAATTCTTATCTTTAAAATCTAGAATGATTTATATAAAATATTTATAATTTCTAACCCTTCATGAATGAATTCTACAAATAATGAATTTATATTAGTCCCAGCAGATTCTCTAGATAGTTATTTTTTAATTTTATAATCCTTAAAGAAGGTTGAACTTTCATCAAAGGATCCACAGTGGGGCATCTTCTTAAGGTTATGTTCTAATTGTCATTTTTATTCCTTTTCATTTTTCCTGGCCTTTTGATTCATTGGAATCTTTTAACTGTATTCATTCTGGAAACGTACTTTTTCGACTTCAAAAACGCTTAACCTGTCTTTCTTAACTTTTTTATTTATTTGAATCTTTGAGTTGTATTTATATTAATATAATTTTTCTTATTTTGCAATGCATATTCTATTCGAGAATTAACATTTTTTTTTAGAGATTCATTAGATGGTTGCCTATTTGTTCTACAAAGAACATGAATGATTGAAACAAGAAAGTTCATGAAAAGAATAACATTAAGATAGAATCCAAAAAAGCAATTAAAGCTTGGCTGAAAGAACTGTTCGATGCAAACCGGAATTTAATCCTGATGACAAAACTAATACACTAAGAAAGAAATTCAATATCGGAAATGGTAAAAAAATACATTGCATGTTAATCACTCGGTATAAAACATACATGCTGCTCCTAGTTATCGAAGCCCGCAGGGCATTATTGGGCTTAGTCCCTAATTTAGAGTAAACCGTGGAGTGTTTTCCGATCTTTCTTGGGCCAAGTTTCCTCCATTCCTCGTGGGTAGAGTTTTTAGCAACCCATTTGACGATAAAGCTTTCACCGATCACTCACTAGCTGTAGAAATATAGTGAGAAAACAGAAGAATTTATTTAATAAGCAGTTTAATAATTATCAATTGCTCTTTAATTGATTTCATTTCAAGTCTCTTGTCTACACCCAATGATTTGTGCACTAATTTCTCAAGACTCACATAGCTGTCCTCCTCTTCGATGCTCCACCGTCTTTCAAATGACACACAGACTCCAGAGTTTTCTTGAGTGCAATAAACTGGATGTACACTTCGACTTTGAACACAATTCCTATCTCTTTACTATGTTTGTTGTGGTATTTCGTTACAAGGTCATTACGTATGGAATTATATTCACTTTGCACTTGTAAATCAATGACAACTCATTTGTTATTAAATCGTTTTTTCTAGTTTTTACATTTTCAACTTGAATTAATAGGTCAAGGTTGGTAATTCCAACCTCGATCAGAGTTCTTTTATTTTTCTTTTTATCATGTAAAAAGATATCTGGTCTACCTTAATTCTTGTATCTACTCGAATCTCGACATTTTCATTTGCAACAACTTCTTGAACAGAATGGGATTTCAATTTTCTTGTCTTCTTAATTCCGAATTTCCTACACTGTGATAAATGTGTGCACCTTAATACTTCATTATACCTTCTCATGTAATCATGACCAAGCATACGGTCGCATTTGGTAGAAAGATGATCTACTGTCTTTGGCACAGCTTTGCAATGTGGGCATCTGACCTTTTTCTTCTAAGAATTTATTTCTATCCTGAAATTTTTTCATTAAAGTGCCTTCATCTCTTGGCTTCATATTTCATTTGGTAAGCCATACTGAAGAATCTTTAATAGAGGCAAGTTCATGATCACAAACCCTAAACAACCTTTCGTGGAGTTGTTTGCTTTTAATGTTGGTCATTGGGGATTTAAGCTGTGATTCATAAAGAGATTCATTGGTAATCTCGCCTTCTGTATTGTATTTAAGTTTTAAGTATTTCTCAATTGTTGAGAGATCTGTCTTATTGTCCTCTTCAACCTTAATTATGGCATTACGCCTTAAGGACATACTTCTTGATCTCTCCAGGGAATTCTTTAGTTGGAGGAGCATACTCTCACTCTTATGTTCAATATTGTACATTCCTCTTCCCATAATTTCTCTTGGCAAATACAGCCTTTCTTTGTTTGCTGGTTGTAAGTGAACTTTATATTCCATTAGTACTTTCCTAATGGATTCATCGAGTTTGACATATTCTTCCGGTTCAAGCTTTAGTACTCCTACATGGTAATTAATCACAAACACTGCATGCTCATTTATCGCTTTGAATAAATTCTTTGCATTCAGCTTGCTTTCACACAAATTCTTGACTCTCTTTAAAATTTCATTTCTTACTTTTTCAAAAGAATCTTTGGATATTGTGCTACTAGCTGTCTCAATAATTCCCAGGTATTTATAACTTCAAAATCATTATACAAATATATTCAATTGTTAGAAACACTTTTAATGAATGATTGTCGAAAATAGAAATATAATACATTGGTTTATTTACTTCAATTTTCCTTAAAGCAAAACTAAACTTTTAGAATTCATCTACTTAAGATATTTTAATTAAACAGTCTGTAATAACTAATCAAAAGTGGCAAACGATATATGAACAGCTACTTATCGTTTTATTAGACGTATCCTATTGGTACAACCTGTAACTGATTGTTAAATTTAGCATATAAATACTAAATCAAATTCAATAAATAATGTCATTAAAAAAACCGTCTCACGTTTTGACATAATCAATTAGCTAAGCTGACTAATCTCAACTCTATGAATATAAAGAAGTTTATATCAAATTGATTCTCTAAATGTTATTTTCACCTTCAACACACTTCTTTGACAATTTACTTCTTCATGGCAAAGACATTTTATTCAATTCATGATACCTGTCTATAATGATTTATTGATCAAAATCAGCTGACAATCTTACAGAATGGTTTATCTGTGTTTCGTTCTGTAGATTCATCCTTTCTTAAAAAGTCTAACAGGAAGCCGTTTGCATATTGATTAATTAATTGATTATTTTTTTAATTAATAAACGGTATTAATATGAAATTCAATAGAAATGAGCATTTCCATCTGAGATTTTCAGCTTTCAATTTGAATATATAAGCTTATATTTTCATATAGATGATTGATTAAAAGAAATACTTCAATGAATCCAAATAATTTCAAATTCGTAATTTAATTAATCAAATTGAACTTCAAAATATTAATACATAAACGGAATTTTTATGATAGCTGTCATAAATTTTAATTTTAAAAACGCATAAAAGGAAATTTTATTCCCATAACATGGGAACTCATCGAGGTGGATTTCAAGATTTTTTGTCGTCGCTTTCACTGGTTCTTTTTATATCTGGTATTATTTTTAGCATTCAAATGGTATTCGAATCCGTATTTTCCATCTTCTCTAGAAAGGTTGAGGGAGATTTTGAAATTGAAGTTCCGAGGAGGTATGAACGTAAGGAAAGAGAAGAAGATATGGTTTGGGAATATCAGCAAGAAGATGAAAATCCAAAAAAGAGGATCTAGGTCTCAATGCCGGCTTGAGTTTTATTTATTAAATTTGTGAACCAAAAAGTTTTTATTCTTTTCGATTCGGTTGATGTATTTACAATGAAATCCCATCCATTATATATAATATATTAAAGATACTGTGATTTTTACTGTTGCTGCTTGAAATAAATTTTTTATAAACAATTTTTAAAATTACTCAACCCGGCATCTTTAAGCCTTGAGTACATACATCGTCCTCATATATAGAATTCTGTTACAAATGGTAATTTAGAACAATGCTATTGTCTTTTCTAGGCGTTTGGTTTGCCAATAAATTGTCTTGAATAAGAATGGGCATTTACTATAAGTTTTATATCCCTAAGATAGCCATGATATATTACCAATGTATAATTGGGTTCTCTTGATAATTTATGGAAAAATAAGCAATTTTGAGTTGCTGGAACAGTCTTGATACAACTTGTTTGGAGTTCTTTGACTCACCTTAGAAAACTCATTTGGAAATTTCATAGATATTGCTAAGAAAAACAAATGACGCGATTGTATTGGTTAAATTCTCGTCTAAAGTAAAGAATACTTTGCTTAGTTCTAATGAATTCTCCCAGCTTTCATTGTCAATCACAATACAATTGATTAACAATTCTTGATTAAGGTTCAATAATGCTATTATAATAATTTTGCTATAAAATTGTTGAATACAAATTTCTCTTAGATGTAATTAAATTGAATAAAGCCTTTGCAAATTCTCAATTTTCTCGTAACTGTTTTCTTTATGCGTCAATATAATTTGATCTTCCTTTTATTGGATTACGAAGTCATTAAAAAAAAACCGAAATTTATTCAACTAGAAGCGCCTGTGCCTCAATAGGAGGAAAATTTAAACCTCCTACTGAGGTCTTGGGCACTTAGAACAAATCCTAAGCCCACTCTTTCGAGCTTCAGGCAAGCCCTTCTTTATCCATGCCGCTCCGGCACACACGCATGTATACCAGCTGCTCACCTCCCCTTCGGGATTTTTCTTTCTATAGAAGGCTGTGACGTGACGTTCTGATATAAACTGTTATTAGTTTCACATGCATAGGTGTGTTACTTATCCGGGCAACCACGAAAAGGCTACAGTCATCCGTCTTACGACAGACTCTGTCCTGTAATTCGAAGATCAAATCAATAAGTTTCCCGAAAGCATATACTGTTAGAAATGAATCTAGATAAATTACTAAAATTCAAGTTATTAAAAAAGGTGTGTTCTTCCTAAATCGATTCAGTTAGGCGCAGGAAATTACAAATTGAAAATGAGGTAAAGAGTTACGAATTGTGTAGAGTTAAACCAAATGATTGATAAATATATCAATGCCATAAATAGTTGATCCCTTAATGTTTGATTTAGTATCGAATAAAATTTTTATAGGAAAACAATATCTCTCAGCCATATTCAAATCCTTATACAGATATATTTAATCATCAGAAATGTTCTTATTAAATGATTGACAAAAATCAAAAAGAAAGCACTAGCTTCTTCATTTTGAAAGTTTTTTAGAGCAAAGCCAAACGATTAGAATTTATCTGCTTTTGTTATTTTAATTAAACAGTCAATTTATTAAGCTGCCAATCCCAAATCTATAAATGCAAGTAAGTTTCTATCAAATTGCCTGCTTAAGTTTATCTATCGGATTCAACACATTTGTTTGATAATTTTGTTTCTTCGTGCTAAAGACTTTTTATATTAAAGTAAATTACTTTATTTAATCCATGATACCCTGGACAGAATCTGTCGTGAGACGGATGACTGTAGCCTTTTCGTGGTGATCTGATAAGTAACACACTTATGTGTGTGAGACTAATAACAGTTTATATCAGAACGTCATGTCACAGCCTTCTCATAAAAAGAAAAAAGGGAGGTGGGGCCGGATGATTGCATGCGTGAGTGTGTGTGTGTGATGTGCGGCATGGATAAAAAGGGCTTGCCCAAGCTCGAAAGAGTGGGCTTATGATTTGTTCTAAATGCCCAGGACCTCAGTAGGAGGTTTAAATTTTTCTCCTATTGAGGCACAGGCGCTTCTAGTTGTTTCATTTTTTTTAATCCATGATACCTTTCCCTAAAGATTTATTAATTGAAAATCAGCCCATAAACTTACAGGATGGTTTGTGTGTGTTTTGCTTAGTAAATTAATCACTCCTTAAAAAAGTCTAATATGAAGTCTTATGGTTATTGATTAATTAATTGATGAATTTTTCATTAATAAACGGTATCAATATGAAGATAGAGCAAAGGACAGTTGATATTGGCATTGCCAGATAAAAACTTTCAATTTGAATATGAGCTTATCTTTTCATATAGATGATTGATTAAAATGAACATTTAGGGAATTAAAGCAATTACAAATTCAGAATTTAATTAATCAAATTATACTCCCAAATCACGAAGTATAAACGCTATTAATTGATAGCCGTCATAAAATTTAATTACCAAAGGTATAAAAACAAAATTTATTTTCATACCATGGAAACAAGCAACACTGTTGAATCAACTTCTATTTTGATCTGGATTGTGATAATTTTGGTCACACCCATAGCTCTATATATTATGAAAAAATTAATTGTAAAAATGCTACCCTCCATATATAAAGATTGTAACGATGATTTAGAAAATGACGCTTTGTGGGATAAATATAAACAGAAAAATTAAAAACTTTTTCCGAACGATCAGCAAGGGAATGAAAAACATATAAAGATGTTCTAGTTCTAATGTAAGTTTTATTTATTAAATTTTTAAAACAAAAAGTCTTTATTATTTTCAATAATCTAGGTAGAATTGCAATCAAATACTCTATATATCAATATCAGTATTAGAATAATATGTTTTTTTCTACTTTGCTATTTAGAATGGATTTGCTTATCAACCATTTCTTAAATTCCTCAGGTTAGCAGGTATTTTTAGAGCCTAAAGTAAATTACAAAACAACATTCTGTTTTAAATATTAATTTAGATCATGATTATTGTCGATTTTTAGCGATTGACCTACAAATAAAATGTCTGGAATAAGCAATAATTTTAAGTTGAGTATCCATGATAGCATTATGACAAGCATAGTTGGCTTCCGTCTTGCCATTGATGGAAACATATGAATTTGTGCGTTGCTGTGGTTGTCTTGATCCAATTGACTGACAATCATTGGTTAAGATTCAATAGCACCATTAAAATAATATTACTAGAATATTTGTGTATATAAAGTTTTCTTAGATGTAATTACATTGAATGATGTATTTTTGTCGAATTTAAATTCTTGCTCAACAGTTTTCCTAGCATTTCAATGCTATTTGACCTTTTCATCTTGAATTATAAAATAATTGAAGTTCAAGAAAAAAAAAAAAAAAAAAGTAATTTATTTTCACTATATTGCTATAGCTAATGAGTGATCGGTGAAAACCTTATTGTCAAACGGGTTGCTAAAAACTCCACCCACGAGGGATGGAGGAAACTTGGCCCAGGCAAGATCGGAAAAACACTCAACGGATCACTCTAAATTCAGGACTAAGCCCAATCATACCCTGGTGGGCTTCGATAACTAGGAGCAAAATATATGTTTTATACCCAAAGTGGAATGGCTTCGTGTCCATATATAAACACTTTCTTGAACCACCCGGCATTTTTAAATCAAACGCTACACAGGACTCCTATGTGTCGTAAATGCTCGAGCACGAGCTTTACACCTCTACCTTCTAAGTAGTGGCTGCAGACTTGTTTTACAGACAACTGCAGCCTGCTGTCTTCCTTACTTTTCAAATTCATAAAATGTTTCACAAGGAGTTAAGAAAGAGATTGCCAATCTCTTAATGGATGCATCAATTTTCGTCACTATAAAGTGTTTAGTATACCGCAAGACAGTATTAAGATGCATTCCTTTCTCGCTCTAGCTTAAAGTTATCTCGGATCATACATTTCGTCTTCGAATTCACTTGTCGGTTCATACTTCTCGTCTTCTCTCTCTTTATTCAAATAAATTGTTTCAATATCATCTTTTGTTACCTTCAATTTCAATTTATGATTTTTCACTTTCTGCTTCTTCTTTCGTGTCATTGAATAAGTCAAATTGAATTGAAGTTCAATAATTTAAAATAACCCTTCAAAAAAAAGAAATAACTGTAAGCTCCTGTACCTCTGTAGAAAAAATTTTAATCTCCTGTCAAGGTCCTAGGCACTTGGATCAAATCCCAAGCGTATTTTTTCGAACTTCTAGTATGTCCTTTTTTATGCATGTTGGCAGGTTTGAGTTACCACCACCTTCCGTCTTATCTTCACTTTTTGCGGGGATTCTTTTTGTTCGTCAGGTTCTTCTAATTTCACAAGCATTAACTTGTTACTTATCCAGGCAACCATGAAAAGGTTATGGTCATCTTTCTCACGATAGACTCTGCCTAGATCAGGTCTTTAGGTTCCCAAAATCTTCTAAACTTTTGTTCTTCTTGCCTTTAAACTCAATTAGCTCGTTTAATTCACCTTGATCTTTCTTGACCTAGTTTTAATTAAAAAAAGCAAACATATTTCACCATAATGCTATAGCTAATGACAATGCGGTGGAAACCTTGTTGTCAAAATGGTTGTTAAACACTCTATTTGAGATGGAAATTTTTGGCAGAGCCCAAGCTAAAAAAGCATGGCATAGATCACTGTAAATTCGGATATAGCTCTATCATATTCTGATTACCTCCGATAACTAGATGCACCATATATGTTTTGTAATGATTACATATAAAAACGCTACACGCACACATACACACCATGGATCTTAAGTCTTCGAGAACTGGTCTCATATCTCTAATTCTTAAGTAGTCACTACACAATTGCAGTTTGATGTCTTTCTTGCTTTTATTTGTAATAGAAAATTTCGAGAAGTTCGGAAAGAGAAAACCTAGGCTTCTGAACCAACAAATAATCAATATACGACAAAACATTTCAATAGTGACTGATTTCTTACTCTAGTTTAATGTCATCTCAGACACTGATAAATTTTTCATGAAAATATTTTTTGTATTAAAATGAACACCCACTAATAAAATATACAAATTTTCATCCTTCTTCGATCAAAAAAAGAGCAGAGCTATCTTTATTTGCTTATCTATGTTGATTATATATAGATATATATCATCATATATATAATAGTTGTGGGGATAATTGTTAGTTAGTTCCGGATGTTATGAGGACATCCTCGAAGGATTGCAGAAGTTTTATGTCATTCCTCTAATCAAAAAGGAAACTTATTCAACAAGAACCATCCGTATCTTTCGGTTGGATGTTTTAGTCCACTTCAAAGCCTTGGTTTTGAAAGAAACCTTTAATCTATAATATTTCATGCTCGAGCAAGCCCTTTTTTACATTTGCCTCGCATGTTTTATATCAAAATATTTACTAGATATTACATCTGACGATGATGCAAATTTCACAGGATAATGAAATGACTTTCTACTTTTTAGGGTATAATACTTAACGAAGGCAAGTAAATATTCATATAATATCCAATTATTTTGAAATGGCAGTCTGTAGACACATTCAGTCCTATAGCCACTAAAAGCATGAAATAGTATCAATATGATGATCCTATATTTATATAAGAAATATATATATATAAGAAATTTTAAAATAATTTAGTTAGAAAACAACTTTATTCCTGAAGTGTTATTTTCCAAATTTCCAAGGCAAAAATACGAATAATAATTATGATGCTATTGGTATAGATGACCTAGAACAATTCTACAGAGAATGACTAGCTTGCTCTAGCAGTTGAAAATGCCAAAGTAGGACATTTTCCTGATTTCAGGGATCCAATCATACCATTGTGGATTTTGCGTCTTTTATAAATAGAAAATTCTTATAACTAAGTATCATTGTTTTTAAGAAGACTACCTAATGACCTGAGAAGGACTGGTAGCGAAATATCACAAAATGTATTGTAAAGACATAGGAATTGAACTATAAGTCGAACCGTACATCTAGTCTGTCAAGACGAGAGACAGTATTTTCTAAAGACATTATTTACATTACAGGTTGTATCTAATAGGACGATATGATTCATAAAATGCCAAGTAAGCATCATTCATAATTCAATTGTAACAATTGGTTGGTTACGATACATTATATTGTACTAAAGAAGACTCTAAATCTGTTTCATTTGAAAGACGATGGGGCACCGAAGAGGCGGACAACCATGTGAATCTTGAACAGTTAGTGCTCTGATTATCGGTTATAAAAAAGAGATCAATTACGGAATCAATCAAAGAGTAACTATTAAATTGCCCATTGAATCAATTTATTAATATTGTGGTCAGTCCAATATGACTTTAAACTAGAGCAAGCAAGGAAAGCATCTTCATACTGTCTTATGGTATACTAAACACTTTATAGTGATGAAAATCGATGCATCCATTAAGAGATTGGCAATCTCTTTCTTAACTCCTTGTGAAAATTTGTATGAATATTAAAAAATAACGAAAACAGCTGACTGCAGTTGTCTGTAAAACAAGTCTGTAGTCACTACTTAGGAGGTAGAGGTGTAATGTTTAGGACACATAGGAGTCCTGTGTGTGGCGTTTGGGTTCAAAATACGGGTGGTTCAAGAAAGTGTATGTATATGGAATGGACACAAAGCCATTCCACTTTAGGTATAAAACATATATGCTGCTCCTGGCTATCAAAGCTCGTCAGGGTATGATAGGGCTTAGCCCTGAATTTAGAATGATCCGTTGAGTGTTTTTCCGATCTTCCTAGGCCTGGGCCAAGTTTCCTCCATCCCTCGTGGGTGGAGTTTTTAGCAACCCGTTTGACAATAAGGTTTTCACCGATCACTCACTAGCTATAGCAATATAGTGAATCTAAATTCCTTTTTTTTATGCTTTCCAATTCTCAAGAGTTCAATGCACAACTCGTCAAACCAACAAGATTGATAAGTTAACAAGATAGCATATACCTTTAGAAATGAATCTAGGTCAATCACTACAATTTCATTTATTAAATAAATTGTATGTTTAATATAAGCCAATTCAATGAGGTTAGACGAAAATTTCGGATGGTAAATGAGGTCGAGACTTATAAATTATGGAGAACTATGCGAAGCGACAATTGCTAAATAGATCAATGCCATATGTAGTTGACCCCTTAATATTTGATTCTGTACTGAATAAATAAAAGTCTTATGAGAAAAAGAATATCCATCAGCCACATTCAAATCATTATACAAATATTTTTAATCATCAGAAATACTTTTTAATTAATGATTTTCAAAGATCATAATAGAAACACCAGTTACTTTCCTTTTCATTTCTCTATGGAAAACCTAAAAGTTTAGAATCGAAATACCTAGAGTATTTCAATTAAACAGTCAATTGGCTAAGCTTGACAATCCTAAATCTATGAATACGAGCAAGTTTCTATCAAATTAGTTGCTTAAGTTTGGATATCGGCTTCAATACATTTTAATGCAAATTTTCTTCTTCATAAAAAATACTTTTTATATTCAAAGAAATCATTTCATTCAATCCATGATGTCTTTCTCTAATGATTTATTAGTAAAAGTCAACTGATGAACTTAAAAAATGATTTATTTGTGTTTGATCTGTTGAATAATCCTTATTTTAAAAATTCACACAGGAGGCTATTTTGTAATTGATTAATGAAATTTTTAATAGTAAACGACATTAATATGAAGCGAGAGCAAAGAAGCAGTTGAATTTGGCATTGCCGTATAAGTATTTCAAATTTCAATTGGAATATAAGCTTATCTCTTCATATAGATAATTGATAGAAATAAATATTTAGGAAATTAAAATCATTTCAAATTTCTGATTTAATTAATCAAATTGTACTTCAAAATAATGGAAATAAACGTCATTAATTGATATATGACATTAAATTTAATTAAGAAAGATATAAAAAGAAATTATATTTCCATACCACGGAAGCAAGCAGCACTGTTGAATCAACTTCTATTTGGACCTGGATTATAATAATTATGGCTATATTTTTTATTCTTTATGCTTTGAGAGGATATATCTTAAAATGGCCAGCCAGTCCTCAAAATCGTAGGGAAAATGTTAAAAAGGTTGTTCGGAGAAATAACTATTATGAGCTGATAGATGGAAATTCCAAATAGACAATCTAGGTCTTCATGCAGGTTTAAGTTTGATTAATTAAAATTTTAATTCAAATAGGTTTTATTCTTTTCGGTTCCTTAGATGGATTTGTAATAAAATCCCCTACATTTTCAGTATTATAATAATAGTTTTTTTTACTGTTGCTGATAAGAATGAATTTACTGTTTAACTATTTCTGAATTGTTCCTATTTGATATTTTTAGACTAAGCCTCCGTAGCGCGATGGTGCGAAGTTGGCTTAGGATAATATAGAAAAGCTTAAGGCTCGGTTTATAATCCAGTTTAGTGAAATAATTTAGTTCTACTCGTAAAAACATATAAAGCATGCCCAATAAAAGTAAAGCAGCTACTACTTAACTACAAAATTGCTGTCTCAAAAAAGTCCTTGGAGAGAAGTGTATCTTAGATTAAATAGACTGCGAGGTTGAGAAATGTGGTTGTAGAATGTATTGAATAGAAAATTTTAAAAACAGATGGTAAAGCCTCAGTATATAAGCATGTATTGTTCCTCTTATCTCCTGTATCAAAGCTTACCAGGGTATGATGGGTGAAGGTGACCGGTAGTCCCCAGAATTTAGGATAGTGAGTTTACGTATAAAAAGCGGGCTAGTAACCATCCGACGGATGAGATTGATACCTTCAGCATTAGAGTTTTAAAAAAATCTTTGAATCAAAATTCTTAAGAAAGGCGTTTAAAGCTTTGTTTTGGATCATGCCAAGATTATTTTATCCTTTAACTTCTTCTAACAAGTACAGAACTCTGCATAACCATCTTTAACCAGTGATCGACTCTTTCGTCGGGCATATTACCACAGCTAATATTTTCAAAAGGCCTTTATCACGATAAGTACACTTCTTACTGTATGTCCTACTATGAACAGAGGCACAAAGAGAGCCGTACCATTTAGAAAATCTTTTAATAGTCTTTTGTCGTTTTCCTGCGCAGGCAGAAGCTCTAGAAAGTTATTTAACAAAGCTGCTCAGCTCTGTAGATTCGAGCAGCCCATCTGGAACAATCAAATCTCACAGATTTGATGTCGACATAGTTTGTATTCTTGCCTCGAATATTTCACATGAACTATATCATTTATTTAAAAGGAGATTTAATATAACTTGAAATTTTGTACAACCTAATTCATTAGCTTATCAAAGATTAGCTTGTATGATTAAATTCTAAATTTGATGATTCTCACTAAAAAATATCTTAATTTCTTTAGTAATCAATGGGCAAAAGCAAGTTTAAAGTTGTATTATAACTGATAATAGGAAAGGAAATATAAACATATGAGATAATTCTGAAATTAAATTAATAAGTTATCAAAAAAAAAGACACATACATTTAGAAATGAATCTAGGTAAATTAATACAATTTAAGTTATTGAATAAACAGTATGTTTATTACAAACGAATTCAATCATGTCAGTCGGAAATTGCAGATTGAAAATGAGGTAGAGACTTATGAAGTAGAAAGAGTTAAACATAAATGACTAATAAAGAAATCTATAGCATAAGTAGCTGACCCTTAAGATTTAATTTTGTATTGAATGGAAATCTAATAAATAAAGGCTTTGTTAGCCTATCCAAATCATTATACGAATATCTTTAATCATCAGAAATATTTTTTAATCAATGATTTTCAAAGATCATAATGGAAACACTAGGGGGTTTCCTTTTAAATTTGTCTTATGGAAATTTAAAAGGTTGGAATTTATCTACTTAAGATACTTTAATAAAATAGTCAATTAGCTAAGACGTCCGATACCAAATCTATGAATTCACACAAGTTTCTATCAAATAGATTGACTTCTTCTAACAAGTACAGAACTCTGCATAACCATCTTTAACCAGTGATCGACTCTTTCGTCGGGCATATTACCACAGCTAATATTTTCAAAAGGCCTTTATCACGATAAGTACACTTCTTACTGTATGTCCTACTATGAACAGAGGCACAAAGAGAGCCGTACCATTTAGAAAATCTTTTAATAGTCTTTTGTCGTTTTCCTGCGCAGGCAGAAGCTCTAGAAAGTTATTTAACAAAGCTGCTCAGCTCTGTAGATTCGAGCAGCCCATCTGGAACAATCAAATCTCACAGATTTGATGTCGACATAGTTTGTATTCTTGCCTCGAATATTTCACATGAACTATATCATTTATTTAAAAGGAGATTTAATATAACTTGAAATTTTGTACAACCTAATTCATTAGCTTATCAAAGATTAGCTTGTATGATTAAATTCTAAATTTGATGATTCTCACTAAAAAATATCTTAATTTCTTTAGTAATCAATGGGCAAAAGCAAGTTTAAAGTTGTATTATAACTGATAATAGGAAAGGAAATATAAACATATGAGATAATTCTGAAATTAAATTAATAAGTTATCAAAAAAAAAGACACATACATTTAGAAATGAATCTAGGTAAATTAATACAATTTAAGTTATTGAATAAACAGTATGTTTATTACAAACGAATTCAATCATGTCAGTCGGAAATTGCAGATTGAAAATGAGGTAGAGACTTATGAAGTAGAAAGAGTTAAACATAAATGACTAATAAAGAAATCTATAGCATAAGTAGCTGACCCTTAAGATTTAATTTTGTATTGAATGGAAATCTAATAAATAAAGGCTTTGTTAGCCTATCCAAATCATTATACGAATATCTTTAATCATCAGAAATATTTTTTAATCAATGATTTTCAAAAGATCATAATGGAAACACTAGGGGTTTCCTTTTAAATTTGTCTTATGGAAATTTAAAAGGTTGGAATTTATCTACTTAAGATACTTTAATAAAATAGTCAATTAGCTAAGACGTCCGATACCAAATCTATGAATTCACACAAGTTTCTATCAAATAGATTGCTTTGAGTTGGGTTATCGACTTCAATTCATTTATATGGCAAAAACTTTTTATATTCAAAGAAATCATTTTATTCAATCCATGATACCTTTCTCTAATGATTTATTAATAAAAATCAGCTGTTGAACTCACAGAATATATTGTTTGTGTTTGTTCTATAGATTAATCCCTCTATGGAAAATTCTTGAATAGGAGCAAAATTAATGCTCAAAAGTAGAATTGATGTCAACACAAATTTCAAGAACCTTTAGAGTAAAAAAATAATCAATATAGACAAAACTTAAGCCGAGAAATGCTTATGCTGTAATATGGAGGATAAAGACAACATTATGCACTGGATATTAGACTGCTCAACATTTAATGAAGACAGATATACGTTACTAAACGAAATAAAAGAGGTGTTAAGAATTAAGACTGAAAATGTGCATATAAACAAGCTTGTAGAATTCTGCTTAAATGGGGATGTAAATATTGACCTTGATGAAAAAACTATAAGAGGAGAGTTGTTATCATTATGAGTAGAATTGAGAAAGAACGGGGCTGCAATAAGAAGAATATTTGCAGAGAAGTATAATAACTCAACCATACACAGAGAATGAGATTTATGATTGATAGACAGGAAATGGAAAAACTAGCTTTAAACAGACGGTATGAAGCTTAATTAGAACAAGACAAAGGAAATGGTAAGGCCGGGGAAGTCCCCATCGACCTTGAGCTCCACATGGGCCCAACGGGTGAGGAATGACCGGCTACTTTGGGCCACAAGAAATGTCTGCAAATTTTTACCTTTAAGTTAAATTCAGTAGGTTAAAAATTCAAATTAAAAAAAGAGTTAAAAATTCAAATTAAAAAATAAAAACTTTTTAATGCTGGAAGGTCACAGCCTCCTTGTAAAAACAAAACCCCTAAAAAGGGAGAGGTTGGACTGGAAGGTGGCTGAAAGGCCAACATGCGTGTGGGCAGCATTGATAAAAGGGGCTTGCCCGAAGCTCAAAAGAGTGAGTGGGCTCAGGATTTGTTTTGTGTGCCCAAGGCCTGAGCAGGGGGTTAAAACTTCTCCCTACAGAGGCACAGGTGCCCACAGTTAAGTTAATTTCGTTTTTTTTTCTATGAAAATTCTCACAGGAGGTGATTTGGTGATTGACTAATCAAATTTTCATTAGTAAACGATACTAATATGAAGTAAGAGCAAAAAGACGGTTAAGTTCGACATTGAAATTTAAAAATCCCAGAATTGGTTATAAATATTTTGAATATAACCCTTTTTTCTTCATGTAGATAATTGATAGTGTTGTAATAACTATTTGAACCCATTGTTTTATATAGCTGATTGTTGATAGCTCAATAAGCCAATGTAATGCCTATGAAAGCGATCAATAAGATATGATGATTGTTCAAGAACCAATCGTATTTATAATCGTAGATATAAATACTGAGTTCGTTAAATAAATCATGTCTTCTAATTCACAAGATTTAAATGTACGTACAACTCGACAAAACCAACAGATAGAATGACATATTTGGGAAATTAAAATGATTTCAAATTCATAATTTAATTAATCAAAGTTATCTTTGAAATCACAGAACATAAACGTTATTACTTGATGGCTGTCATTAAATTTAATTTAAAAAATTTTTGAAAAAAGACAAAATTTATTTCATAGTATGGAAGGAAGCAGCACAATAAAGCCAAGTTATAATTGCAAATTGAATATGGCTGTCCATACTCATTACTCTTTATATTTTGAGAAAGTATATCTTAAAAGTGCTGGCTTACATTCTAGATCGTGAGAAAGATTTAGAAATTGACACTCCGAGGAATAATAACTATGATGAGCAAGAAACTGAAAATATCTTTTCGGAGGATATCAGAAAGGAAATGGAGAACTCAAAAAGACACTATAGGTCTTAATGCAAGTTTAAGTTTTGTTTATTACATTTTTAAACGAAGTAGATTTTATTCTTTACAGGTCCCTGAATGGACCTACAATAAAATCTCCCCTACATTTTCAGGATTATAATAATGATAATAAAATTTTATACTGTCGCTGATAAAAATAGTTTTGCTTATCAACTATTTTTGAATCATTCATATTAGGTACTTTTTAGACTCGATAGCACATTCCCATAACTAACATTTTATCAAAAGTAGTAATTAATTAATATAATGGGTAATAATTACTGTCGATTTTAAGACGCTAGGCTTACCGATAAATTGTCTGAAACAAAGAATTTATTTAATAGGTAATATATTAATTATAAATACTCTTTGATTGATTCCGTGTTATGTCTCTTGTTTACATCCGATAATCTGTGCACTAACTGCTCAAGACCCACATGTTTGTCCGCCTCTTCGATACTTCGTCGTCTTTCAAATGAAATAGACTCCAGAATCTTCTTGAGTACAATAGACTGAATGTATGCTTCGACTTTTGGCCCAATTCTATCTCTTTACTAAATTTGTTGTGGGATTTCGTTATCAGCCCTTCCCAGGTCATTACGTATCTGGAACACATATGAATATTAATTTTAAGTTTAAGTTTGGGGTTACAAAGGAAAGTAATCTCTCAGTCCTCGAAGACA